>JAVJIF010016463.1:0-88083 GCA_038442645.1 Agave tequilana
AAAAGAGGGACACTCATCCCCTCCTCCCATTTGCAAAAACCCCCCTCTCTTCTATCTTAATTGCATCTCCTTCATAAAATCCAAAGCCTATAATACTTTTCCTTTACATTTCATTCCTTTTTCATTTCTCTTCACCAAGAGCCAAAGCCCTAACCTCCATCTCCCCCTTCATCTCCACCAAACCACCACCACCACAACTACTCCATCTCTTTAGCTTCATCCTCTTCCTCCTTCATCTCATGGGAATCACCACGACTTCATCAACTCCACCAAGAGACCTCACCTTCTTCTTCATCATCAACTTCCATCACTACACCATCACTCATCATCAACCACTCCTTTAGGTGAGTAATTTTAATCACCAAGACTTGATTAATTCCTAGTATACTTAAGTTTACATATCATGTTCACGGTGTCTTCAAATCATGATTATTTGGTCATCAAACAAAACCACAAATCTGTTCTGTTTGCTGTTTCCAGACGATTAGTCGACTAGACCTATAGATTAGTCGACTAGAGAACCCTTAGTTGAAACGTAACCTTTCTGGAAACACAGTTTTAGTTAACTAGACCAAATTACCAGTCGACTAGAGACCCTTAGTCGACTACACCTGACCCTAGTCGACTAACCTTTCTGAATCAGAAAACCAACTCTCTGTTACTCAGTATTAGTCGACTTGACATGACTGTTAGTCGACTTGAGATGTCTGTTAGTCGACTACTCTTTCCACCTCTAGTCGACTAAATTTCCTGAATCAGAATATCAACTCTCTGGAACCCAGTTTTAGTCGACTATACCAGACTGTTAGTCGACTGAGTCCACTATTAGTCGACTACTCTTCCACCCTAGTCGACTAACTTTGACTGTTTGTCTTAGTTGATTTCTTTCTTGAATATGAACCTTACCTCTAGACTTATATCATATCTTAGTATTACTTGACTTGTCATTGAAAAACATCATCTTCCCTTCTCTCTTCCTCTCTCCTCTTCACTCTACATAATTATATCACAGGTTATGGCGCGTCCAAGTTCAGTGGATTTCGGATCTTTCGGCACTTTGGTGATTTAGGCGAGTAGTCTCGCTTTTCTCTCATCTCTATTTGAGTTCCCGTTTCGTCGGGACGATAAGTATTCGCTTCCTATTTTCATGTATTGGATTCCATGTCTATATATCTTTTACTGCTTTCATATTATGCGTGGCCGACCCTTCGTGGTCGTTGACTTCTAGGTTTCTGCTATGTTATCTTTGCCCATGCTATTACTTCAGACCTGTCAGTTGCATGCTTCTATTTAACACATGTATATCACCTGACATCTAGTGTGTTACATCTGACCTCCTGACCTGCTACTTTTTGGCAGACCCACTTGTTATGTTTAGTTGCTTGCTAAATATCATCATCTTGTCATGCTATCACTTAACACCAACATGATATACTTGACTTTGTGATTATCATGTTTACGGGAATCCTGTCTTGTTATTATGGAACAAAGTGCCACACCATACTTGGTGGGGGCCACCTCTTGAATCTGTTGTGCTATTTCCTGTATGTCCAGTTATTCCCGTAATCTGATAATTACGTTAATAAACCATAAAAAGGACAACTTGTATGGGGAATGGGAGGAAATGATGGATGCCGGAATGATATCTTGCTTATAGTGATGGATTATAAAAATACTGGCGGTAAGTGTTAGTGGGACTTTGGGCCCACAGGAGATTCGTGTTAGGGGGACTTTGGGCCTCCAAACTGGTTCCAGGTGTATGGAAACTACTATAGAAGCTCTATCAGTTCTCCATCTATTCCCATAACAACCTTGCTTTACTCGGATATGGATCTATGTGCGTTAGGACGCTAGTTCACATAGCTAGATATCAAAGTAAGACAAGTAATAATAATAATAGATTCAGTTATGATTCTTGTTACACTTGCTATGCATGTTATGATTCCGATATGTATTCCCGTTTGACTGTTATATGATTTGCAACTCTGATTCTATACGCTTGGATATTCGGTGGCATGAGATAAAAAGTATATAGATGAGGGTTTCCTTGTTTGGATTATTCCTTCGATGTACTAGTCTCATGGACCGTGACCTAAGCGTATACAATCAATCTTGCTTATATCAGCTTTACTCTGGATTTCCTGTTTTACGATGTTTATGTCATACCCGTTCATATATACTTCATTTGTGTTCTAACCTCCCTGTCTTCTGTACTTGACACTCGTACTCATCCTGGTTCGCACCTGGCATTGTATCATACTCGCCTGGGGAATTTCACTGACTCCCCTGGATCCTCATGTCAGGTCATGGAGCTTGAGCGTGTAGATTCTCCCCCTTGTGGATCAGAGTAGCGCAGCGGAAGCGTGGATTCCCAGCCGATCATCCAGAGCTCCATCCTTCCAGGCCCCTTTGAGTCTCTCGAGTTTTTCTTTAAACTCGTGAGTGCCTTTCATACTGTTTATACTTGTACATTCCTTGTATTCCCGCTGTTCTCATATGTATATCTTTTGTACTCTCGCATTTGCGCATCAGTGATATAATATTATTGTAATATTGGATCACTTCTGGTGATAACTCTGTGATTGTATTCATGTGTTGGAATGTATAATGCACCATTTGCTTCCGTACTATGATTCTTGTCTGTACTGATGCTTAGCGTATATACGGGAGGGTAGTTCTGACCTACGTATATACGTTGCAGTGACGTCCCCGTATCCCGGGATCGGGGCGTTACAGGATGGTATCAGAGCTTAGGCTCTAACTCCTCAGTACGTCCAGAGGGCAAATTAATGGTAATGAAATTTGCAACTGGAATACTTGGGTCTTGGTTATACATTTCAACTACAAGTGCAGAGTTATCTATTTTCTTGACCATCCTTCCTTTGATTCCTAATCCTTCCTATCCCTCCCTGTTTGGTTTTATGAAGCCCTTATACCAACATTAAGATATGATAGAATAGGAAGGTAGTGGCTGGTTCTGAATGAAGCTATATGTGATCTCTTCGGCCAACTCTATGAAGCTTGGTATTCTCCAGATCGATCTTGATCTGGCTATCTTTCAGAAGACAGCAGTCGGAATTCTCTACGGATATTCTACATTCTCTACTATATCGTTCAGGTGATTGGTGCCTGGTATTCGGGATTCTTAATTATCGGCCTTCTTTATTATGCTCAGGACTATCAGGGTTTTCTTATCTTCGGTATTCTGCTCATTTATTGCACAGCCACGACATCAGCAGTATTATTCAGCATTATTCGAAGATTTATACAGCCGGAAGTGCGGAGGATGATTATTGTTCAGTCGACTTGAGAGCCCTACCTCTAGTGCTTCATATCTTAATCGGTATAAATTCCACCTTTGTCCCCTTTGTATTCAATTACCCCTTATCGAAATTGCGAGGGACGCAATTTTTTGTAAGGTGGGTGGATTGTAATACCCCGTTCCCAGAATACGTACTTAGTTGCGTATTCAGATTTTCGATCGTATTTTTCGATTTACTTTCCTGTATTTATTCTGTATTATGAATTCCTTATATGGTTGTTTTGTCTTGGATTGGATTCGTGGACTCGGAGTCAGCCCCAGTCTGAACCGAGGACCTAATCCTAATGTATTACTCGATTTAGTCTTCTGATAATTAGATTTGACCGATTTTAGTTTTAAAGATCATTTTCAAATATTATATATTTTCTATGATTTTCTAGATTTTTCCTGAATTAAAATGAAAATCTTCAAAACCGGTGTCGACCAGTGGCTGATGATTCCAGGATTTTTATTTCACAAACAGCTAGGAGTTTCTAGATGGTCCTTTCGACTTTATTTCTTAGAATCTTATTTCTTATTCAAATACTTTTTCTGAGGATTTTATGATTTTATGAAAATTCCACGGAGTCGGTAGCTAGCTGATTCCGGGATTTTTAGTTTTAAAGTAAAAGTATTTCTTAAAACGGAATTCACTATGATACTTAATATTATATTCTTGATTTTGATAATTATTTCGGGTCGTTCTGAGATACTTGAATTCGGACGATTCCGGTATTTTCCCGAAAGATTTCCGCATCTGCAACTGAATCCCGGGAATCCGCCACTTTCATTATTTTCAAATTCTCTTCCAAGAAAATATCTCCTCAAATGAATTTCTTTTCTTTTTCCTTTTTCCTTATTCCTCTTCCTTCCTCCACAAGCCAAAGGCTTTTCCTATTTTCCAAAATCCCAAAATTTCTTTTTCTTCTTCCACCAACTCCCTCATTAATGCCCCTCCTCTCTCTTCTCTTCCATGGCGGCAAGTGGCCAAAGAGGGACACTCATCCCCTCCTCCCATTTGCAAAAACACCCCTCTCTTCTATCTTAATTGCATCTCCTTCATAAAATCCAAAGCCTATAATACTTTTCCTTTACATTTCATTTCCTTTTTCATTTCTCTTCACCAAGAGCCAAAGCCCTAACCTCCATCTCCCCTTCATCTCCACCACAACCACCACCACCACAACTACTCCATCTCTTTAGCTTCATCCTCTCCTCCTTCATCTCCATGGGAATCACCACAACTTCATCAACTCCACCAAGAGACCTCACCTTCTTCTTCATCATCAACTTCCATCACTACCACCATCACTCCATCATCAACCACTCCTTTAGGTGAGTAATTTTAATCACCAAGACTTGATTAATTCCTAGTATACTTAAGTTTACATATCATGTTCACTTGTGTCTTCAAATCATGATTATTTGGTCATCAAACAAAACCACCAAAATCTGTTCTGTTTGCTGTTTCCAGACGATTAGTCGACTAGACCTATAGATTAGTCGACTAGAAACCCTTAATTGAAACGTAACCTTTCTGGAAACACAGTTTTTAGTTAACTAGACCAAATTACCAGTCGACTAGAGACCCTTAGTCGACTACACCCTTGACCCTAGTCGACTAACCTTTCCTGAATCAGAAACCCAACTCTCTGTTACTCAGTATTAGTCGACTTGACATGACTGTTAGTCGACTTGAGATGTCTGTTAGTCGACTACTCTTTCCACCTAGTCGACTAACTTTTCCTGAATCAGAATATCAACTCTCTGGAACCCAGTTTTAGTCGACTATACCAGACTGTTAGTCGACTTGAGTCCACTATTAGTCGACTACTCTTCCACCCTAGTCGACTAACTTTGGTGTTTGTCTTAGTTGATTTCTTTCTTGAATATGAACCTTACCCTCTAGACTTATATCATATCTTAGTATTACTTGACTTGTCACTTGACAAACATCATCTTCCCTTCTCTCTTCCTCTCTCCTCTTCACTCTACATAATTATATCACAGTTATGGCGCGTCCCAAGTTCAGTGGATTTCGGATCTTTCGGCACTTTGGTGATTTAGGCGAGTAGTCTCGCTTTCTCTCATCTATATTTGAGTTTCCCGTTTCGTCGGGACGATAAGTATTTCGCTTCCTATTTTCATGTATTGGATTCCATGTCTATATATCTTTTACTGCTTTCATATTATGCGTGGTCGACCCTTCGTGGTCGTTGACTTCTAGGTTTCTGCTATGTTATTACTTGCCATGCTATTACTTCAGACCTGTCAGTTGCATGCTTCTATTTAACACATGTATATCACCTGACATCTAGTGTGTTATCATCTGACCTCCTGACCTGCTACTTTTTGGCAAGACCCACTTGTTATGTTTAGTTGCTTGCTAATATCATCATCTTGTCATGCTATCACTTAACACCCAGCATGATATACTTGACTTTGTGATTATCATGTTTACGGGAATCCTGTCTTGTATTACGGAACAAAGTGCCACACCATACTTGGTGGGGGCCACCTCTTGAATCTGTTGGGCTATTTCCTGTTATGTCCAGTTATTCCCGTAATCTGATAATTACGTTAATAAACATAAAAGGACAATTGTATGGGGAATGGGAGGAAATGATGGATGCCGGAATGATATCTTGCTTATAGTGATGGATTATAAAAATACTGGCGGTAAGTGTTAGTGGGACTTTGGCCCACAGGAGATTCGTGTTAGGGGGACTTTGGGCCTCCAAACTGGTTCCAGGTGTATGGAAACTACTATAAGAAGCTCTATCAGTTCTCCATCTATTTCCAATAACAACCTTGCTTTACTCGGATATGGATCTATGTGCGTTAGGACGCTAGTTCACATAGCTAGATATCAAAGTAAGACAAGTAATAATAATAATAGATTCCAGTTATTGATTCTTGTTTACACTTGCTATGCATGTTATGATTTTCGATATGTATTCCCGTTTGACTGTTATATGTTTGCAACTCTGATTCTATACGCTGGATATTCGGTGGCATGAGATAAAAGTATATAGATGAGGGTTTCCTTGTTTGGATTATTCCTTCGATGTACTAGTCTCATGGGACCGTGACCTAAGCGTATACAATCAATCTTGCTTATATCAGCTTTACTCTGGATTTCCTGTTTTACGATGTTTATGTCATACCCGTTCATATATACTTCATTTGTGTTCTAACCTCCCTGTCTTCTGTTACTTGACACTCGTACTCATCCTGGTTCGCCACCTGGCATTGTATCATACTCGCCTGGGGAATTTCACTGACTCCCCTGGATCCTCATGTCCAGGTCATGGAGCTTGGAGCGTGTAGATTCTCCCCCTTGGGATCAGAGTAGCGCAGCGGTAGCGTGGATTCCCCAGCCGATCATCCAGAGCTCCATCCTTCCAGGCCCCCTTGTGAGTCTCTCGAGTTTTTCTTTAAACTCGTGAGTGCCTTTCATACTGTTTATACTTGTACATTTCCTTGTATTCCCGCTGTTCTCATATGTATATCTTTTGTACTCTCGCATTTGCGCATCAGTGATATAATATTATTGTAATATTGGATCACTTCTGGTGATAACTCTGTGATTGTATTCATGTGTTGGAATGTATAATGCACCATTTGCTTCCGTACTCTGATTCTTGTCTGTACTGATGCTTAGCGTATATACGGGAGGGTAGTTCTGACCTACGTATATACGTTGCAGTGACGTCCCCGTATCCGCCGGGATCGGGGCGTTACACACACAGTTCAGCCTATTCCATACACCCAGGGGGAAACAAAATGTATCAGGACATAATGAAGCAGTTTTGGTGGAATGCTATGAAGAGGGAGATAGCCCAGTATGTTGCCAAGTGCTGGTTTGTCAGCAGATAAAGATAGAGCATCACGAGGACAGCTGGACTTCTACAACCTTTACCGATACCTGAGTGGAAGTGGGAGCACATCACCATGGATTTTGTCATGGCATTGCCTCGCAGTCCTAAAGGTAATAATGCTGTGTGGGTAATCATTGATCGCCTCACCAAATCAGCTCACTTCATACCATTCAGGGTAGGTCAGGCAACAGAGTTCTGGCAGACAAGTACATGAAGGAGATAGTTCGTCTGCATGGAGTTCCAGTTAGTATTGTATCAGACAGAGACACCAGATTCAGATCTCATTTCTGGGAAAGCCTCCAAGAAAGTCTAAGGACTCGTCTGAAATTCAGTACTTCATATCATCCTCAGACAGACGGACAATCTGAAAGGACTATCCAGATTCTTGAAGATATGTTGCGGGCCTGCATGATTGAATTCCAGGGATCATGGGAAGACCATCTTCACTTGGCTGAATTTTCTTATAATAACAGCTATCAGGCAAGTATCAAGATGGCACCTTTTGAAGCATTGTATGGTAGGAAGTGTAGGTCACCGATTTGTTGGGATGAAGTCGGGTTGAGAGGAGACTTTTGGGACCAGAGATCCTGATTCAGACAACAGATAAAGTCAGGATTATCAGAGATCACCTCAGGGCAGCACAGAGTCGGCAGAAGAGTTGGGCAGACACACTGAGAAGGCCATTGGAATTCCAGACAGGGGATCATGTATTTTTGAAGATATCACCTACAAAGGGAGTAATCCGGTTCGGTACTCGTGGAAGCTTAGTCCGAGATATATCGGCCCATTCGAGATCTTGGACCGAGTGGGAGATGTGTCTTACAGGTTGGCGTTACCGCCATCTTTGGACGGAGTTCACAATGTATTCCACGTATCACAGCTGAGGAAGTATGTGAAGGATGATAGTCATATCCTGGATCACTCCGAACTGGAACTACAACCGGATTTGTCTTACCAAGAGCAACCGATGGCCATTTTGGACAGAAGTGTCAAGACATTAAAGAACAAAGCCATACCGTTAGTGTTGGTATCTTGAACAGGCATGCGCCAGGAGAGGCCACGTGGGAACGAGAGGATGTTATCCGTGAGCGTTACCCTCAACTCTTCACTTCTTGATTGGTAAAACTCTTTCCTTCTATCCTTCTCTACGGTTATCCTTCTTTGCTGTTACCTTTCACTTTATGAAATTTTGAGACGAAATTTTTGTAAGGTGGATGGATTGTAATACCCCGTTCCCGGAATACGTACTTAGTTGCGTATTCAGTTTTCGATCGTATTTTTCGATTTACTTCCTATATCTGACCGATTTCAGTTTTAAAAATCATTTTCCAATATTATATATTTTCTATGATTTTCTGGAATTTTCCTGAATTTAATTAAATATTTTCAAAAACGGTGTCGACCAGTGCCGCTGATCGATTCTCAGATTTTTAATTCACAAACAGTTAGGAATTTCTAGAAGGTCCTTTAGACTTTATTTCTTAGAATCATATTTTCTATCTAAATACTTTTTCTGAGAATTTTATGAATTTATGAAAATTCCAACGGAGTCAGTAGATAACTGATTCCGGGATTTTTAGTTTTAAAACTATAAATTATTTCTTCAAACGAATTTCACCATGAGTCTTAAAATATTATTCTTGATTTTTGGTAAAATTTTCGGGTCGTTCCGAGATACTTGAATTTCGGACGATTTCGGTATTTTCCGAAATGTTTTCCGCATCTTCGACTTAAACCTGGAAAATTGTCTTTTCAACATTTTAAATTTTAAGCCAAAGAAAATATCTTTCCTTTTTATAATTCTTTTCCTTTTCCCTTTTTCTTGATTTTCCTTTACTTCCTTCACAAGCCTCAAAATTTTCCAATTTTTCAATAATTCCACTTTCTCCAAAATTCCACCAACTCCCACCTACTTCCTCATTTAATGCATCTCTTACTCTCTCTCTCCCATGGCCAGCCAAGTGGCCAAGTGAGGGACACCTCACCCTCTCCTATTTGCAATAAACCCCCTCTCAATTACATTATTTGCAACTCCTTTACAAAATCTAAAACCTATATAAACATTCCTTTACATTTCTTTTCCTTTTTCTTCATTTCACCAAAGTGTTAGCCTTCACCATTTCCCTCTCCATCTCAACTTCAACCACCTACTTCCAACACCACAAGATCATCATCTCCACCTCAAGCAACCATTTTGGAACTTGGATCGTAGCTTTCTTCGCCGCCAAAGATCACCGTGGTGTTATTCGTCGACAACGACCCTTTCGATCGCATAAAACGTCGATTGATCACCCCTAGTGAGTATTTTTACTCACCAAGACTTGTAAACTTCCTAGTATACTTGTATTTCCACATCTTGTACACTTGTGCCTTCAAAATCATATTTTTGACCTTCAAATTCGACCAGCAAATTCTGTTCTGTACGCTATTTTCAGGCCACGATTAGTCGACTGGACCTAGGGATTAGTCGACTAATCCATCTAGTTGAACCATAACCTTTTTCTGAAACTCAGTTTTAGTCGACTTACCCTGGTTATTAGTCGACTAACCTCTTCTGGAAATAAACCTCAACTCTCTGGAAATCACTGTTAGTCGACTACCCCTTTTACCCTAGTCGACTAACTTTTCCTGAACCAGAAACTCAACTCTCTGTATCTCAGATTTAGTCGACTTAAGTATCTGTTAGTCGACTTGTAGTCACTGTTAGTCGACTACCCTTTCCACCTAGTCGACTAACTTTTCCTGAAATCAGAATCCAACTCTCTGGAACCCAGTTTTAGTCGACTAATTCAGACTGTTAGTCGACTAGATACCACTATTAGTCGACTAACCCTTCCACCTAGTCGACTAATTTAGGCTGCTTGTTATAGTTGATTTCTTTTCTGAATTTGGATCGTACCCTTGATACATATGTGATATATTATCCTTGTTTATGCTTCATAACTGGTACTTCATGACATGTTACTTGATGGACATTACCCCTTGTTACTTTATGGCTTGTTATTGTGTAGTCTCATTCCATAACTTGTTAATAAATGGATATCACCACTTATCATGCCATCACTTGAACCAAGCATGATACACTTGACTTTTGTATAAAATGGACCAACTTATATTGGGTCGGGGGAAAACATGCGGATATCGATATGTGTTCGTGTTTACAGTGGTTTTAGGAATGTTGTGCAACTCATGTTCCGGTCTGACCTGTGGGCCACCAGGGGACCGAGGGGAGTGCTTGCTCCCTCTTTACTGGTACCATCATGATAAGGGCATACATAAGTCCCTCCTGTTAGCCTAGCGGCTGGCTTCCGTCACCAAGCAACGGAACAATCCTGGACCGTTATCCCGGGCATGTACGGGATCCACTGTAAACATAGTTCGTTGATAATCCCGCTGGTTTCCAATAACAACCTTGCTTTACTAGGATATGGATCTATGTGCCCTGGGACGCTGGGTCACATAGCTAGATATCACAGTAAGACAAGTAATAATAATAAAGGACTTTAACTGTGGATCTATTGTATTCAGACTTTTACTCTTTATGCTTCCATTACTTGTTGATTTGTATTCATTATACTGTTCTAACTCTCATATTCTTGTCTCTTAGCCATTTGGCTGTAGCCTGTTCATTGTTGGGAGGTCCTTACTCCCTTGGATTTGTACGTTCAGGTTCCGAAGCTTGGATCGAAGTGGAGCCATCCACAGAAGATCGAGCTTTCTTTAGTGAGCAGGCCGATTAGCTCCAGTCTTTGTGCCAGATCTCTCTTTTGACTCACGGGATCTTCATCCTACTCGTGAGCATTTTGTGTTTATATTGTATCTTTTGCTTTTGGACTTGGTTGTGATAAAAGACACATGTAATGTGTGATAGATTATCATATCCTGTATAACTTTGTATTTGTACTTTTAAGTTGGCATATATGTGTATACCGCGCTTTGTCGGGTACTCTGATCTTTGTTGTACTAAATGCTTAGCGTATATACTTGGGGGCACTTTCCGACCTACGTATATACGTCGCAGTGATGTCCCCGTATCCGTGGGATCGGGGCGTTACAATAAGTACTACTTCTCTTCCTTCTTTCAATTTACTTGTGCTTTCATTTGGTTTTTACCTTCTTTTTGTAGTGTAACTTCCCTTCTCTCTACTTCTTTTCTTTTTGTTGCTTCTTTTCTTACCATGTATAACTAACTCCACCATTGCATGGCTAACTAACTACTAACTTACTAATTTTTAACTTCTTGATTGATAACCCAAATGAGTCAATAGTGTCAAACAAGCCTTGTGCAAATGAGAGCTATGGCATCTTAAGACGAGGGTTCTAACTCTAACTTACCTACAAGTATTTACCTCCTTATATTTCATACCTAAATGGTTTTTGATGATCTTTGGGTGTTGTACTTTGCTTGTTGTTATAAGTTAGAGACTTTCCTTTTAACTTTGTCGATACCATTAGTGTACTCGTGTCTTCCCGTATTCTCGCCTTCTATTGGATCTTGATATGGGAATGTCTGAGTTTTTCCCGTGTAAAGCTAAGTTATAGGAAGAACTTTCACTCGATTTCCACGTGAATAGTTCCAATACATAAGGGTTATACTTGCCTATGATCCATCGTGAGGCTACATCTTCAAGAGGTTAGGGATTAGTGGGAGCAATTAGTAGAAAGTTAGCCATGTGCCTTTACCATTAAGAAAAACCCACTTTTACAAACCACAAAAACATTTTCCGACAATTCTTGAAACAACTTATTTTCACTTTTTAATTCTTTATTTGGAAACAAAACACTTTCTTTCTTCTTGAACTTTGAAGCCGCATCAAGCTTCTATCGCTCTCCCTCCTTGTGAATACGACCCGTATAGCCACTTTACTACTATGGAAGAATCGTAAAAGCAGTAACATCATGATTGAGGTTGGACCTGCACAAAAAATACAGAATTTCAGAACTTTAAAATAGAGATGTGCAAGTGCTCAATTCTACCGCGATAGCAAGTAGCTATGCGGGTCGTGATCCACAAGGAGGGACTAGCGATGGAAGCTTTGTTTAGCAAGTTATCTTTTAGGCTTCAAAATATGATTAAAGTTCTTCTTTAGTTCTATAAAGAAAAAGAGAAAAATTAGGTTAAAGTGAGTTAGGGAGAAAGTGGTAGATTGGAAAGATGGGAAAATGAAAAATGGATTATATACAAAGAAATTGAAAAAGGGTGATAAAAGAAGTGGTGGAGATTGTGATATTGAAACTAAAGAATAAAAAAAAGAAAGACAACCTAAAAATTACTTACCTCTTCAGTGCTCATATACCTTGGATCCGTTGCGACGACTTACCTTATCTTTGAAGGCAATCAAGCATGGCGTATAGGATCTTCCCCATTCTCGATCTACACTATAAATAAAAGGGCAAACTATACTAGCAAGAGAAGGGTTGTTCATCACCATAGGCCATCAAGGGCACTTACAACGGCTAAGCAGTCTCGAGACTATCGGATTCTCTTGGATTGTAACACATCAGAGGAGAGTAAAAGAAAACAAGAGTAAAGAATGAAAAAGAAACTTTGATTCAATTCAAATAACAATGAAAGAAAAGACTTACTTACACCGGTGTCACCCTCAGTACAAGCTTGATCTCCTTCCTCCATAAAACTTATCTCTCCTCTCAGTTACATAAAGAAAAGTAAAAATTACATAAAGAAAACTATAAATCTAAGTTACAAACTACAAATTATCCTAAGTTCTATTCTCTGCCTGGTCGTTCCCATTTACAGTGAAAATCCTACCTTTTATAGGCAAAAACCTAGAGGGGAGAGGTGTAAGAAGATAGGGGAGCAAACGCTCCCCCTAACTCCTTAACAAAGCCGCGAAAATGCGGCTTTGGCCGCGTTTTTGCGGCCAGGGTGTGGCCACCTGGCCACACCCTGTTGGTGGTGCTCCCCGGCTTCTCGATTTGTATTTATCTTCAGCTGGATTTGCAGTTTAAGTCCGGGATTTTGACAAAATGGCCTTTGATCCTTGGCTTCAACCGATCGATTTGTAGGGATTTGTTCTAACTGATTTTCAACCGATCTGAACCGACCCGATCTGTCCTGATTTACTGAGTTCGAATTAATTCTGATTTAATTCAGAATTTGATGGGCTTTTGGGCTCATTTCTCTTCACTCTCCTTTAGGAATAGGCCTGCAAATAAATTAAACATTTAATTAGAAAAAAGCAGAGTTTATTCTATAATAAGTATGAGAATATGATAATAAATGTGCAATATTAGTGACCAATCACACCCCCATACCTAACTTTTGCTCGTCCTCGAGCAAAACAACTAAACTATACTAAGGATTATTAGACCACTTTCGTAGGTCACTCGATTGCACTGAGCATGTGCAACAAGCCGTTAAACCTCTAGGTTTCCCCTAGAGGATGAATTTTGTCTCGTGAGGGTTTTCAGTGGATTACCACCCACAAAATCTATAAAGAAAGAGAAATAAAGAGTTAGTATTTTCGAAAAGTATTTTGAAAGAGAAAAATATTTGAAATATAATTGTAAGATTTAAGTAATCTATAAGTTATAGGAAAACTGAATTTTTCATTCCTAAACTTAGTCTCTATTCAAAAATTTGTTATCAATCAAAGTAAGAAGTCAAATTGTAATTTTCATTTAGTCTATTACTTTACCCTAAGTCATATGCACCTTGTGACCATGAAAATTTTGACTAAGGGTTCATTAACTCTAACTCTTATGCCTTATTTATTTATATATATATATTTTTTTGTGGTATTATTTCTTAGTTCTATTAGGCTTTCTAATCTGCCCATGTAACGAGCCTTTAATCAATGACTCCAAGCCAAACGGTATTAGGGCACGGGTGAGAAAACGCCCCAAGGACTTAAGGACTCGAGCAAACAAGGCCACAAAATTAAGGATTTTATTATATGAACCCCTTTTAGGCGTGAATACTTATGCTTTATTAGGCACAAATACCCAGCTTAATCAGAGGATTTATATATATATATTTTCTCAAACTTATCTAATCATCTTTCGCATAAATACTAAGGCTTTAGGCCAAAGCACCTAGCTAATCAATAATTAGATTGTTTATCTTTTATATTTTTTTCTTTTTTCTTTTTTTTTTCTTTTTTTTCATACATATATTTTTTTATAAGGCATAAGAATCTTTGTTTTAGAACCCTAAGTGTGTAAGTATATAAGTGTGCATAATATTACATAAAAGTAAAGATCAAGACTAAATTACTTTGACAAATTATCTTCCTAACCCTAACAATCAAACAAATAATATTATTTTGACCAAGTATAAGAAATCCTAATTTGGATTTTCCTATTCCTTAAAATTGACTTAATTTCTTACAAAAAATATGTCAAAATATTGTTTCTATTTTCAGAAAGTTTTTAAAAGTAAAGAAAATGTTAATCATTTTTTTAAAAAAAAAGAAAAAGCTAAGTTATGTTAGAACCCTCCCCCCACACCTATCTCATGCATTGTCCTTAATGTATGAATTAATGCATAGATGCATGAAAAAGAAGACACAGAAGGAAAATACTACCTTAAGGTGGTGGTTCCGGTGGTGGTCTGATTGGGTCCAGCATTGCTACCCAATCAAAATAATGTGATAGTTCACGGAACCTACCTAAAGTCTCTCAAATATAACCCACTAAAAGGATGTATCCATGAAGGATTTTTATTAAAAATTTAACCCCAACTAATTTTCAAATTTCATAATTAATTTCGGAGTCAATTTTGTCAGCCACCTTGTCCCAAAATGGAGTATGAAAAGATAGAATGATTGACTTGAACTTAGGAAGTACGGGAACTAATACCGACTCAGGAAAGTGACGTAAGTCAAGTAAAGGTTTAGGAGTCGAGATTGTTCAGGAAGTGGGTCCAAATCAAGAAGATGAAACTCAAGTCCACATTCATTTTCCCACAATGGAATGTGACTTAATATTGGTGATCCAAGTTCAAGAATGATGGTGTGGGAATCAAAACTGACTCTAAAATATTACTCAAATCGGGTAACAAAATAGGAGTCAATATTGATTCGGAAATTTTAACTGGATCACAAATTTGAGAATTTAGGTCACATTTCTCATTGAGTTCAATTTCATAAAAATGAGAACTTATCAATTTGTCAATGAGACTTTCAAAAGTATGAAATTGGTCAAGTTCAATAAAATGATCATCAAAGATGGGCGATTCAATTTCATTATGAATTGGAACAGGATCCAATGTTGACTCAGGAAAAAGATTGAATTCAGGTGAAGACACTAGAGTCATAATTGAATCAGGAAGTAGAATTGAATCACTAAGTTGAGGTTCAGGATCATATTCATTCTCAAGTTCTATTTCAGGAAAGGAATAACTTGCCAAACTGTCAATATCATTTTCAAAATTTAGAGTTTGGGCAAGTTCAAATGATTGTGCTGAAATAGAACCTTATTTTCCAAAACAACATGACTCTTCAGCTCTAACAGAATGGTTAACGACATCAGAACTGGCCAAACGGTGGGAACGTAGAGTTTGGACCATCATATCTATGTCATGATTACGAGCGTTTTGAGCCTGAGTTATGGCTTCAAGCATCTTTTCATAGTTGATTGGTTCATCGTTTTGTTGAAAAGATAAAGTGTTGTCTTGGAATTGGTGGTGAAATTGTGAGTCCATCTGATTTTGTGATTTTTATTTGGACTCACGCATACTCATTTCCAAAATTGATGGTTTTCTATTTTGCACTGGTGGAACTGAGTATGAATCTTGAAAATATTGTGGACAAGGTGGATAAGGAGGGCAAGTTGGTTGAAAATTGGACTCGGGGGAGGTGAATTCCCACTGACTCTGTGAAGAGTTGAAACTATTGTGGAAATTATGGTTATAAGATTGGGGCATGGGTTATATTGATTCGGATAAGACCAATCCGGCACACTAAGTTGGTTAAAGTTATGATATGCTGGGTTGGTAATATCCGAAAAAGAGGTTAGTGTGTAATATGGATTACCATTAAAATTGAAAAAATTGTTGTTATAAGCCATATCACACAATAAAACACAAATAAAGAAAAAAAACAAACAAATAAGCAAGCAAAAAAGAAAAAAATTCTAACCTAAGTTAGGGTAGACCTTTGACCTAGACGACTCCTAATTGGTTAGACTGTCCATAGGAGGTATAATGCAGACTTTGACCACAAGCTAATCAGCCAGGTCAGGGCAAGATTGGTGGGAGGTTATCCGTCAAAGACGTTCCTTAATTAAGTAACCACCAACCTTCAGACTTTTGGCCCTTAATCCCTTTCCTAGACACTGATTTGGCAGGAGTCAAATTCCAACACCTTTCCCCTTAGGATAATCTCCTAATTGAGTCCGAGATGTCCCTAGGGCCAACGTCTACTCATTTTTAGTTAGGTTTGGGTCAGTGAGTGAGGAGATTGTTTGTGGGCTAAGAGAGGGTAATGACTTCCCAACCTTATCTTGTTTATGGGATAAGCCCTTAGAACAATTTAGTACAGTGTACAAGAAAAGCAACACTTAAGCAATGTAAACAATCCAAAAGTGTTCTTATACTAAATGCTATGCACACGTACCTTTGCTCCAGCACTCTTCAACAGTAAATAAAAAATGTAATGAAATAGACGCGTGCCTAAATGCAAAGTCTAAATCATTTTTAGCACTTACAATCAACTTTTTACTGTTGTGTTAGAAATATATATACAGTGAGTCAAACAAGGAGATAAATGCTACAAAATTTTAAACTACGCAATTCAGCCAACCTGCAGAAAATACAGGTTAGTAGTTCACTCAGTTTTGCCACTGGAATGTAGCAAATCTGAGGGTTTCTTGGCTCTGCTTTCTTAAGCAGAGTCCAAGGCCACTTATGTGTCCACTGCAGCAAGAATTCCTTGTTGTTAAATCTGTACAAAAAACAAAGAAGAAAGTTAACCAAAAATGTAAACTTTTAAAGAAAATTACTTACCGTCCCTCCCCGGCAACGGCGCCAAAATTTGATTGAGGTTGGACCTGCACAAAAAATACAGAATTTCAGAACTTTAAAATAGAGATATGCAAGTGCTCAATTCTACCGCGATAGCAAGTGGCTATGCGGGTCGTGATCCACAAGGAGGGACTAGCGATGGGAGCTTTGTTTAGCAAGTTCTCTTTTAGGCTACAAAATATGGTTAAAGTTCTTCTTTAGTTCTTTAAAAGAAAAAGAGAAAAATTAGGTTAAAGTGAGTTAGAGAGAAAGTGGTAGATTGGGAAGATGGGAAAATAAAAAATGGATTATATACAAAGAAATTGAAAAAGGGTGATAAAAGAAGTGGTGGAGATTGTGATATTGAAACTAAAGAATAAAAGAAAAGAAAGACAACCTAAAATTTACTTACCTCTTCGGTGCTCATATACCTTGGATCCGTTGTGACGACTTACCTTGTCTTTGAAGGCAATCAAGCATGGCGTATAGGATCTTTCCCATTCTCGATCTACACTACGAATAAAAGGGCAAACTATACTAGCAAGAGAAGGGTTGTTCATCACCATAGGCCATCAAAGGCACTTACAACGGCTAAGCAGTCTCGAGGCTATCGGATTCTCTTGGATTGAAACACATCAGAGGAGAGTAAAAGAAAACAAGAGTAAAGAAAGAAAAAAAACTTTGATTCAATTCAAATAACAATGAAAGAAAAGACTTACTTACACCGGTGTCACCCTCAGTACAAGCTTGATCTCCTTCCTCCATGAAACTTGTCTCTCCTCTTAGTTACATAAAGAAAAGTAAAAATTACATAAAAGAAAACTAAAAACCTAAGTTACAAACTACAAATTATCCTAAGTTCTATTCTCTGCTTGGTCGTTCCCATTTATAGTGAAAATCCTACCTTTTATAGGCAAAAACCCAGAGGGGATAGGTGTGAGAAGATAAGGGGAGCAAATGCTCCCCCTAACTCCTTAACAAAGCCGCGAAAACGCGGCTTTGGCCGCGTTTTCGCGACCAGGGTGTGGCCAGTGGCCACACCCTGTTGGTGGTACTCCCCGGCTTCTCGATTTGTATTTATCTTCAGCTGGATTTGCAGTTTAAGTCTGGGATTTTGACGAAATGGCCTTTGATCCTTGGCTTCAACCGATCGATTTGTAGGGATTTGTTCTAACTAATTTTCAAACGATCTGAACCGACCGGATCTGCCCTGATTTACTGAGTTCGAATTAATTCTGATTTAATTCAGAATTTGATGGGCTTTTGGGCTCATTTCTCTTCACTCTCCTTTAGGAATGGGCCTGCAAATAAATTAAACATTTAATTAGGAAAAAGTAGAGTTTATTCTATAATAAGTATGAGAATATGATAATAAATGTGCAACATTAGTGACCAATCAATCAACCCACACTCTTTTTGCTATTCTTGTACTTGCTTTTTGCCGATCAGTCACCTAGAGGGGGGTGAATAGGTGACTAGCTAATCTAATGATGAATTAATGCGGACTTAAAACTATTTATGCAAACTAAAAACTTTAAGCTAAAACACACTAAGTATAATACAAGAGTGTAGCTGAATTTCCGGTGAAGGGCTCTGGACTATCTCTTCAAGATTCCTCTAGATAAGAGTAGAGGTGCCGCTATGACTCTCTTGGTTGAATAAAAGTGTGAGCAAACAATCCCAAGCATGTATCAATAAAGCACAAATATATCAAGAATATGAAGGAGATAAACAATATAAGCATGCAATATATAAACACAAGTGAGAGATGAGAGAAAGCAATCGCAAATACGGGAGATTTGTTTCGAGGTTCGAGCACCCCTTACTCTACGTCCTTGCCTTCAACACTATGAAGGATTTCCACTAAAAACGATCCCACCGGATCACTCGGTGTCGCAACACCTACAACGAGTTCACACTAGAACTCCTTGAGCTCACTAGTCCCTCTCTTGTTCCCGCAAGAACAAACACACGCAAGCACACTAGCTTACCGAGGCCGCACCTCTACACCGAGCTCCCACGAGAACTCGAAACAACACGAACCCGCAAGTTCGCCTCCTCAATACAAAGTAGAACACTTGGTGATCTCTATACTTCGATCACCTAAAAACACTCTCACAACAAAGCTCCCTAAAGGATTGATATGGCAATGGATAGCTCAAGTATGTGTGAGAAAACTAGGATAGAGATGTGGTGGAAAACTCAAGAAATATCTTTTAAAAACCACTCTTGAAAACTCTCCTTTTGATATGAAAGTTTTAGCTCTAAAGAAAGTGGAGAAAACCTTTGAAATAGATGGGAAAAACTAGTTTGAAAACTCTCCTAAAATCTTGTTGAAAACAGCCCAAAACAGCCTCATATAAATAGGCCTCCAAAAACTAGTCGTTAGGGTCCAACTCAGCAAGAAATCCTGCTGTCGGTCGACCGGCCAACGGTTGGATTTCTGACCGTTGTGCCACCGGTCGACCGCCTGGTCGATCGGGGCCGGATCCAGAGAGTAGAGCTCTCAGGTCAGTCGACCACCCGGTCGACCGGGGCCAGATCCAGAGAGCAGAGCTCTCTGGACAATCGACCGTCCGGTCGATCGGCCCACCAGTCAAATGGCCGTGCATGTTTGTGCACATCGGTCGACCAGACCGATCGACCGACTTCTATCTCGGTCGACCGTCCGATCGACCGACCGTCCGGTCGACTGGCAGAAGGCCCGATCAGATCTTTTGGGATTAAAACTTGGTCTTTTTATCTTTAATAAAATCCCATAAATTCTCATAAATTCTACAAAAATAAGTTTATTAATATACTTTGATATACAAACATGTTTGATTAAAAATCAAAATATATTACAAACATTTTGAACTTTTTTATGATATAGAAATTTTGGCCTAAACAAAAATCTGTATTTTTCAAAAACAATCTTTTATTTGAAAAACGATTTTTCCAAAACTTCTCCAAATACAAAAATAAGATATTGTAACACTTTTGAAGCTTAGTGTGAATGGATATGATCCACTACACATATGAGATGAAATATCTATGTTTTTGACATTAAGCTCTAAAATCAGTTTTGATAAAAACACATGTATACTATGAAGCTTAAAAATCAAAACGGTATTTTCTAAAAACACATAAATTGTGTGTATAAATGAACTTGAGCAATCCACCAACTAATCTATTCTTTACATTTTATCTAAAAACAAATCTTGACACTTACAAAATCCAACACAAGTCTTCTTGAAAATCTTCTTCTCCTTCTTGACTTGGTCCAAACCTTGATCCAATGAGTTAGACTCCTCTTGAGTACTTGATGCGATCTTGATGCGCAAACTCTTAAATTGACATGTGCTAGCTCCAAAACTTGACTTCGAATCCTTTGGTAAAGCTAAACACCTACTAAGATCTTGATTAAATATCTGAGACTAAATAAACACAAGATCATTAGTACTATAACTATATGAGTTAATCATCATCAAAACTAGAGTGATGGGCCTTTGGGCCAACAATCTCCCCCTTTTTGATGATGACAAACCTCTTGGAGTTATATATGTATAGACTAAAGATAAGCTTCATAGAAACTCCTCCTTAACTCATGCATAACAATAAACATAAATATATTCAATGAAGTGCATAAAACTAAACAAACATATATGCATAAACAAGGAGATAAACATGCATAAACTCACCAAATTCTTCTCCTTTTTTTGCATAAACAAAACATATATACATAAACATGCATATATAAACTCTCAAAATTCTTCTCTCCATTTTTGTCAGATCATCAACAAAGGGGTGAAAACAAATTAACCAATAAAGATATATATGCGATTTACATTCATGAAGAAGAGAGATGTAAAGTTAGCCCCCCTGCATACATGTATTACATGAAGAAGGGATGACAAGACCCTAACTCACATGAAACATAATATACAATATATAAGCGGAGATGTTAAGCCCCCCTACACACGTGTATCACATAAAGAAGAGATGTCAAGCTCCTCAATATAAGATATACTCAACATGAATCTTTATATAGAAGAGATGTTTAGCTCCCCTTACATATAGACAATACATATCAAGAAATTTTGAAATCATTTTAAAAACAAATTTTGAAATCTCTTAAGTCAACAAAACAAGTTTTGATATTAATAAAATCAAATTCTAGTTGTCAAAACAAAAGTTGGTACCACTTGTAAATAAACAAAATTTAAGATACTACTTGTAAATAAACAAAATTTTAAGATACCACTTGTAAATAAACACAATTTTAAGATATCACTTATAGGTTATTGATACCATTAGAAATATCTTGTAAATTATTGATATCAATTGAAAACAATGCATAAGCTTATAAAGATACCAATTTATATTTAAGAAAAAATTAGTCAAGCTTAGGATAAACATAATTTGTGCTTTAAACATGTAATAGATATTGTGAATGAAGCACAATCAAAACATATATATATGTATGAAAAAGAAAATACCAATTGGAATTAATATTATTTGAAATTTGAAGCATACATATATATAGAAAACACATATGAGTATACAAAAATAGAGTATTCCTTGAAGATCAAGTGTATAACTCATAACTATCCACCCTATTCATGCACACATGTTTAAAAGATATTAAATAAGGGATACAAGGCATGGTCGCCCAACCAACTGCCCTTTAAGGGTAGAAGTTTTGAAAGATAAGATTTGAAAATAGTTGTAGATTGAAAACACTACCAAGTGAAGAATAAATAACTAGTTAAAGGTTATTTTTGAAAAACTAGTTAAAGATCCTTCAAACATGAAAACAAATCATATATATCTCAAGAAACATACTAAATACACAAGAGTTGACACTCGAAATCAACAAAGCTCATAAATGCTCATGAAAACAAGGTCATAAGTAAACAAAAGAATTGTGAGTGTACAAGAATCAAGTGAATAGCACATTCATGAAAATAATCAATAAAGCTCAAAATACCAAGGCATCATAAAATTTTATTTTTCACTGAAAACAAACTTCATAGTATATGTATGTTCTATTAAAACTAAAAATATACATACATATCCCAAACACAAACGAGTTCATAATAGAATTTGCATGAAGGAAAGTGACTCGAGGGTATACATGTATATTTATTAGTTTTAGATAAAATTAATATATGCATGAAGCAAAACATGAACAAAAATAGGAAAACATGTGTGAATGAAGGAATCATCAAAACTAGGTTATACATGAGCAATGAAGTACAAAATATAAGAGTCAAATGTTGCTCACTACTTGTACAAGTATAGACACAAGTTTTAATGAAAAGTACATCTAAACAAGTATTCACCACATGAAACACAAAAACATGTTCAATTAAAATAATGAGCATTGAAATCAAAACATGCTAAAAACATTTATATTAAAGCATGTAAAAAAAATGAGAGTTAGAGATAGCTACCAAAACCAATAAGGCTCATCTCTAGATCTCCAAACCATGGTGGCCCTCCCCCAAACTTCCTTAATAGCGATGCATCAATAGGGTATGTCCATCTAGCTCCATGTGCATCCACCACCAAGGCACCATACCTCTCACGTTATGTGAGAGCCCACACTTACATCAAACATGAGAGGTGGGGTTTTGGTACCCATTTTCTTTTGGGTCCACGGGGGTTAGCACCATAAGGAACCCAATATTAGAAAAATTTGTAGAATTTATCTTATCAAAACAAAACTTTGCTAAATGGCTTTTGTGGCCACAATGTGTACATTTGTACAATCTAGCATGCATATGAGAATGAGTGTGATCATGATGTGCATAGTGTGCATTTGTATGCTGTGGGTTATGTGCATGAACATGTGGAGCTTATTTCTTTTGAACCAAGGTTTCCAATTTAGAATGATTGAATGCGCAATTGCTCAAAATTGAGTTCAAACAATTTATTCTATTTTTAAAAATTGAATCTCATTTTATCAATAGTAGCATGAAGAGCATGACAAGAATGAGAATCAACAATCTTTTTCTTTTTAGAAATATTTTCTTTTTCTTTTGAAACAAATTTTCTTTTCAAAGAGTTGTTATCATCCAAAGCAATCTCTTTTTCTTTTTCCACCAAATTAATTTTATTTTTCAAAGAATTATTTCCTTCACAAAGATCATTTAATTTTGAAGATAAGGAAATATTCTCCTTTTTCAAAAATTCATTTTCTTTTGAAATGTTTTCAAATTTATTTTGAAAGGAATCCTTTTGTTTTCAAATGGACTCATATTTATTTTTCAATCTTTTATCGTCCTTTTTAAGCAAATTATATTTTTCAAGAAGTTGTTGACAAAATAAAGCAAGCTCATCATATGACATGTCAACATCCACATCAACTTCGGATTCAAAATTTACCTCAAGGGGGTTATCCCCTTGGACCATGTAGCATACGTTGGAAGCATCACTTCCATCATCCGAGTCGCTCCCCGCATAGTATTGCTTTTGTTCATCAAGGGAGACTAGAGTGTTCCATACTACAAAAGTCGAATCAAAGCTAGCAACCCTAAATAAATATTCATCATTTAGGGTAGATCTTAAGGCATGAAGGGCTTTTGCATTAGCCTCAAAGTTTTTGCCATTTAAACAATATGAATCTTTAATAGTCGCAAAATAAATATGAATACCTAGGGCTTTGAGGTACATTGACATCTTAACCTTCCAAATTTGAATGTTAAGAATATCAAACATGGGAGGTGTCATGAAATCCATGTGTGTTAAAACAAATATTGTGATTAGCTAAAAATAAGGATCTTTAACTCAAGGTTGTTAGACCCTAATCAAGAGCATCAAGTTCTGATGATACCACTTGTAGGTCACCTAGAGGGGGTGAATAGGTGACTAACTAATCTAATGATGAATTAATACAGAATTAAAACTATTTATGCAAACTAAAAACTATTAAGCTAAAACACATCAAGTATAACACAAGAGTGTAACCGAGTTCCTGGTGAAGGGCTCTGGACTATCTCCTCAAGATTCCTCAAGATAAGAGTTGAGGTGCCGCTATGGCTCTCTTGGTTGAATACAAGTGTGAGCAAACAATCCCAAACATGTATCAATAGAGCACAAATATATCAAGCATATAAAGGAGATAAACAATATAAGCATGCACGATATAAACACAAGTGAGAGATAGAGAGAGCAATCGCAAACACGGGAGATTTGTTTTGAGGTTCGAGCACCCTTGCTCTACGTCCCCGCCTTCAACACTATGAAGGATTTATTCTAAAAACGATCTCACCGGATCACTCGGTGTCGCAACACGTATAACGAGTTCACACTAGAACTCCTTGGACTCATTAGTCCCTCTCTTATTCCTGCAATAACAAACACACACAAGCACACTAGCTTGCCGAGACCGCACCTCTACACCGAGCTCCCACAAGAACTCGAAACAACACGAACTCACAAGTTTGCCTCCTCAAATACAAAGTAGTACACTTGGTGATCTCTATACTTAGATCACCTAAAAACACTCTCACAATAAAGCTCCCTAGAGGATTGATATAGCAATGGATAGCTCAAGTATGTGTGAGAAAACTAGGATAGAGATGTGGTGAAAAACTCAAGAAATCTGTTTTGAAAATCACTCTTGAAAACTCTCCTTTTGATATGGAAGTTTTTGCTCTAAAAAAGTGGAGAAAACGTCTGAAATAGATGGGGAAAAACTAGCTTGAAAACTCTCCTAAAATCTTGTTGAAAATAGCCCAAAATAGCCCTATATAAATAGACCTCCAAAAACTAGTCGTTGGGGTCCAACTCAGCAGGAAATCTTGCTGTCGGTCGACCGCCTGGTCGACCGGCCAACGGTTGGATTTTTAACTGTTGTGCCACCAGTCGACCGCACGGTTGACCGAGGCCGGATCCAGAGAGCAGAGCTCTCTAGCCGGTCGCCGGGGCCAGATCCAGAGAGCAAAGCTCTCTGGACGGTCGACCGTCCGGTCGACCGGCCCACCAGCCAAATGGTCGTGCACGTTTGTGCACACCGGTCGACCGATTTCTGTCTCGGTCGACCGTCCGGTCGACTAGCAGAAGGCCAGGTCAGACATCTTTTGGGAGTAAAACTTAGTCTTTTTATCTTAATAAAATCCCATAAATTCTCATAAATTCTATAAAAATAATTTCATTAATATACTTTGATATACAAACATGTATGATTAAAAATCAAAACATATTACAAACATTTTGAACTATTTTTGTGATATAGAAATTTTGGCCTAAACAAAAATCTGTATTTTTCAAAAACAATCTTTTATTTGAAAAATAATTTTTTCAAAACTTCTCCAAATACAAAAATAAGATATTGTAAACACTTTTGAAGCTTAGTGTGTATGGATATGATCCACTATACATATGAGATGAAATATCTATGTTTTTGACATTAAGCTCTAAAATTAGTTTTGATAAAAACACCGGTATACTATGAAGCTTAAAAATCAAAACGGTATTTTCTAAAAACACATATAAATTGTGTGTGTGTGTAAATGAACTTGAGCAATTCATCAACTAATCTATCCTTTACATTTTATCTAAAAACAAATCTTGACACTTACAAAACTCGACACAAGTCTTCTTAAAAATCTTCTCTTGAAATCTTCTTCTCCTTCTTGACTTGGTCCAAGCCTTGATCCAATGAGCTAGACTCCTCTTCAGTACTTGATGCGATCTTGATATGCAAGCTCTTGAATCGACACGTTCTGGCTCCAGAACTTGACTTCAAATCCTTTGTTGAAGCTAAACACTTACGAAGATCTTGATTAAATATCTGAGACTAAATAAACACAAGATCTGAGACTAAATAAACACAAGATCATTAGTAGTATAACTACATGAGTAATCATCATCAAAACTAGAATGATGAGCCTTTAAGCTAACAGTATAACCAATCCAACTTGTCTTTAGATATAAGGGAGGAGAGGAATGCTTACAAACACTCAAACCTTTTCCCTCATATCCAATGTGGGACTATCTTTTCCTCACAAAACAATTTTTAAGTTACACAACTCCGACAACCCTCTACATAACTTAAAACTTGGAAATAACTTTGAAAATTAAAAAACTATTTCAAAAAACAAGTTTGTTGGTTCCCTTATACTATGTAATTGGTGCAAGTACCATTTGGTTTGAAACTTCACTTAGTGACAATTGTATTCATGAGAACTTGGCATACTACGCCTTGAACTAGTTCATTTATCAAGTTTCTACAAATTGCAAACATAGTATAACTGTAGAAGAATTCTAAACTGGTTGCGCTATTAATGGCCTTGCGCATATATCTATTCATGGGTGTTACTAGGGAGCAGCCCTGATCCCATAGTTGCGGCCTCACAACTACACGCATATAGGTAAGTCATCATAAAAAAGCGAGCAAGTAAGCATCATGCCGACCTATTACGAGTTTACACTCATAATTCTTCTTGCTTTTATGAAACTGATCACCCTAGGGATGAAAAAAATAAATTCAATGCTCCTGATAATTAATCACTTGTCCAATTTGTTTCTACATATTGAACCTGTGCGAGGTTGGGTTTCTACTGAAGTGATATTTCTTACGGGATTAACCCCACCCCCTCGACGATTCTAGGACCATTGCGCTAGATAAGCAATTGGTAAGATGATCTATAAGATTCTTCTCGGATCTCACAAAATCTAAGGCTATCATATGTTTTTTTTTCATTTTATATCTTAAAGATTTATGTCGCACTTTCAAGATCAATTCATTTTCACATTAGCATTCTCTTGATGATATTTATCAATAGCTAATCTGCAATCACAATGAAAAGAAATAGGTGGTAATAGTTTTTCTAGTAAAGAAATGTCATTCAACAGATCCTTAGCCATTCAGATAGACCTCCAAAAACTAGTCGTTGGGGTCCAACTCAGCAGGAAATCTTGCTGTCGGTCGACCGCCTGGTCGACCGGCCAACGGTTGGATTTTTAACTGTTGTGCCACCAGTCGACCGCACGGTTGACCGAGGCCGGATCCAGAGAGCAGAGCTCTCTAGCCGGTCGCCCGGGGCCAGATCCAGAGAGCAAAGCTCTCTGGACGGTCGACCGTCCGGTCGACCGGCCCACCAGCCAAATGGTCGTGCACGTTTGTGCACACCGGTCGACCGATTTCTGTCTCGGTCGACCGTCCGGTCGACTAGCAGAAGGCCAGGTCAGACATCTTTTGGGAGTAAAACTTAGTCTTTTTATCTTTAATAAAATCCCATAAATTCTCATAAATTCTATAAAAATAATTTCATTAATATACTTTGATATACAAACATGTATGATTAAAAATCAAAACATATTACAAACATTTTGAACTATTTTTGTGATATAGAAATTTTGGCCTAAACAAAAATCTGTATTTTTCAAAAACAATCTTTTATTTGAAAAATAATTTTTTCAAAACTTCTCCAAATACAAAAATAAGATATTGTAAACACTTTTGAAGCTTAGTGTGTATGGATATGATCCACTATACATATGAGATGAAATATCTATGTTTTTGACATTAAGCTCTAAAATTAGTTTTGATAAAAACACCGGTATACTATGAAGCTTAAAAATCAAAACGGTATTTTCTAAAAACACATATAAATTGTGTGTGTGTGTAAATGAACTTGAGCAATTCATCAACTAATCTATCCTTTACATTTTATCTAAAAACAAATCTTGACACTTACAAAACTCGACACAAGTCTTCTTAAAAATCTTCTCTTGAAATCTTCTTCTCCTTCTTGACTTGGTCCAAGCCTTGATCCAATGAGCTAGACTCCTCTTCAGTACTTGATGCGATCTTGATATGCAAGCTCTTGAATCGACACGTTCTGGCTCCAGAACTTGACTTCAAATCCTTTGTTGAAGCTAAACACTTACGAAGATCTTGATTAAATATCTGAGACTAAATAAACACAAGATCTGAGACTAAATAAACACAAGATCATTAGTAGTATAACTACATGAGTTAATCATCATCAAAACTAGAATGATGAGCCTTTAAGCTAACAGTATAACCAATCCAACTTGTCTTTAGATATAAGGGAGGAGAGGAATGCTTACAAACACTCAAACCTTTTCCCTCATATCCAATGTGGGACTATCTTTTCCTCACAAAACAATTTTTAAGTTACACAACTCCGACAACCCCCTACATAACTTAAAACTTGGAAATAACTTTGAAAATTTAAAAACTATTTCAAAAAACAAGTTTGTTGGTTCCCTTATACTATGTAATTGGTGCAAGTACCATTTGGTTTGAAACTTCACTTAGTGACAATTGTATTCATGAGAACTTGGCATACTACGCCTTGAACTAGTTCATTTATCAAGTTTCTACAAATTGCAAACATAGTATAACTGTAGAAGAATTCTAAACTGGTTGCGCTATTAATGGCCTTGCGCATATATCTATTCATGGGTGTTACTAGGGAGCAGCCCTGATCCCATAGTTGCGGCCTCACAACTACACGCATATAGGTAAGTCATCATAAAAAAGCGAGCAAGTAAGCATCATGCCGACCTATTACGAGTTTACACTCATAATTCTTCTTGCTTTTATGAAACTGATCACCCTAGGGATGAAAAAAATAAATTCAATGCTCCTGATAATTAATCACTTGTCCAATTTGTTTCTACATATTGAACCTGTGCGAGGTTGGGTTTCTACTGAAGTGATATTTCTTACGGGATTAACCCCACCCCCTCGACGATTCTAGGACCATTGCGCTAGATAAGCAATTGGTAAGATGATCTATAAGATTCTTCTCGGATCTCACAAAATCTAAGGCTATCATATGTTTTTTTTTTCATTTTATATCTTAAAGATTTATGTCGCACTTTCAAGATCAATTCATTTTCACATTAGCATTCTCTTGATGATATTTATCAATAGCTAATCTGCAATCACAATGAAAAGAAATAGGTGGTAATAGTTTTTCTAGTAAAGAAATGTCATTCAACAGATCCTTAGCCATTCAGCTTCTATATAGTTGTGCCTAGAGCTATCATTGCTAATTTCATTATGCTTCTAGCCATTATAGTTTGTTTAGTGGACTTCTAGAAGACTGTCCCTCCTCCTAGAAGAAATACAAAAAATATGGTGAATTTTACATCTACGAGTCACTAATCCAATTTGCATTTAAGTAACCTTCTAGTACTGATGGAAATTCATTATAGCGTAAACTGTATGTCATGATTCTTTTAAGATATCTCAGAACCCTCTCTAAATACAGTCCAATGACTCTTATCAGAATTTGATGTGTATCCGCTAAGTTTGTTTACTGCGTAAGCAATATCTGGTCTAATGATCCTATTATTTATGCATACTCTCTTTGTAATACATGATGACTAGTATTTTTCTTTAGATGAATATTAGGATCATAGGGAGTGGAAACAGGTTGGCATTCTAGATGGTAAAATTTCTCAAGTACCCTTTCAATGTTGTGGGATTGGGACAATACATATCCATTATTGTTCTTTAAGATTTTAGTATTAAGAATTAGATCATCTTGTCCTGTGTCTTTCATATCAAAGTTTTGTGATAAGAGATTTTTGATATCATTTGTTATTTACATGTTAGAACATAGATTAATATATCATCAACGTATAGACACAATAACACAATGTTGTTCTCATCTACTTTATGATATACACATTCATCTGTTTGATTAATTTCAATCCATATGATAATATGACCTCATCAAATTTCATGTGCCATTGTTTAGAAGCTTGGTTGAGACCATATAAAGATCTAATGAGCTTATACATTTTATTCTCTTCCCCAGATACAATAAAATCTTCGTGTTAATTCCTGTAGATTTCCTCATCTAAATCTCAATTTAAGAAATACATTTTAGCATCCATTTGTTATATAAATTGAAGCTAAGGAGTACCCTATTGGTGGTTATCCTAGCTACTGGGGAATAAATATCAAAATAGTTTATGCCCGATTTTTGGTTAAATCCTTTAGCAATCAGTATTGCTTTGTATTTGTCTACTACACCATCAGGTCTGAGTTTCTTTTAAATACCCATTGACATCCTATGATTTTGCAACCAGGAGGAAGACTAGTAAGCTCTCAAGTGTGATTTTGAACTATAAATCGAATTTTATTATCTACAGTTTCCTTCCAAAATGGGGAGTCTAGTGATTTCATTGTATCTTCAAAAATGGTTGGAGAGTCTTCAACTAGTAATGCGTAGAAATCTTCATGAACTTTTTTTAACTCGAGTTCTCTTACTTCTCCTAAGTTCAGTTTGAGTTTCTTCTTTCAAGATTCTGACCTGACTAGAACTGAGTTCAGCTTGAATGGAATTTGAACCTGGATAGTCTTCATTTACACTTGTATTAGATCTAGTTTTATATGGAAAGATGTTTTCAAAGTAATAGACATCTCTTACTTTAACTATAGTATTGTTAGCTATGTCTCTAATCTCAGAATTGATAACTAGAAATCTATTGGTATTGCTATATGATGCATAGCCTATAAATATTCCATCTATTGTCTTTTGGCCAATCTTCTTTCTCTTATTTTCAGAAATCTTAAACTTTGCAAGATGCCCTCATACTTTCAAGTGATCTAGATTAGAATTTCTATTTTTCTATACTGTGTAAGCAGTTTTATTTGAGTTTTTGAAACGTATTCTATTTAGGATATAATAAGTAGCCATAAGGGCTTCCTCCCATAAGTTCTCTAGCACATCAGAGTTTATCAACATTGACTTTATCATATCCATTAGAGTTCTATTCTTTCTCTTTGATACTCTATTAGATTGAGGAGTGTATGGAGCAATCATCTCATGAATTATTTCATTTAGTTCACAGAATATAGTGGGAAGTATCCGTACGTAAGTAACGGGCCTTAATTACGCCAAACCACGGTATCTTCGAGGCATAACCTCTTATCCCAATCTTAAACACCGATTTCACAAGAGTAAGATTCAAAATAAGTTTCACCCTCGGTCAATCTCTTAATGAGTCTGAGATGGGCCAACATCTATCAATTTTTATTACAGCTTGGGTTGTGTGAGTAGGGAGGTTGTTTTTTTTTTTTTGGGTTAAGAAAGGGTAATGACTTCCTCACCTTATCTTGTATTGGGTTATGCCCTTAAATTCAATTCGTGCAAGTGTACAATATAGACAAGAATAACACACAAAGCGAGTAAATCACCCACGTGTTTGTTCTACGCTATAGTAACGCCATATGTACAACTCAATCCAGATCACAACAACAGAACAAAATACAGTATATTGGAATTGAATTAACACGTGCTTAAATACAAATATTTAAACCATTTTAAAAGCATTCAATTATCATATTTTAGTTCTTTAATTTATTACAGTGTGTAAGCAATTAAAGCAGAAAATCAGCAGCAGAATATATCAATATATGCAACTTGCAAGAACCCTGCAAAAGATGAAGTCCAAAGGCCACACAAATGCCGCGTTTTCGCGGCTTTTCTTGGGTTTTTGCGGCATAGTTATGTAAGCAAGGTCCCTGTTTTCTAGCGCAGGGACATGCTAGCAAAAGAGAATTCTGTAATGTTCAATTTCTATAAAAATTAACCTGCACGCTAAAATGGAGAAGAAAATGTTAACAAAAACATAAAATATAAACCATTCCCGTCCCTAGAAACGGCGCCAAAATTTTGATCGGGATGGAACCAACACTTGAAAATATGTATTTTATGAAATCACTGAAATTGTGTATGTGCTAATGTTCCCTCGATACTTCAGTTATAGCATTGGTTCAACGGGTCGAATCTATAGGGACGGAACGGCGATAGAAGCATTAACAGTTCTTATTCACATCGATTGTTAACAATTTCTTCTTTGTTAAAAGAATGAGAAAAAGAAAAAGAAAAAAATCCAGAAGTGATAGGTGAGAAGGCGATAAAAACGCAAAGTGAAAATAAATGAGAAGTGGCTGTGAATCGGTAAAATAAAACAAGAAAATGGAAATGAAGTGAAAAGTGAAGTGATGTAGGAAATGATTTGGAAAACAAAAATAGAAAAGAACTTGTGGTGAAGAAGGTGAAAACAATGATGAACTAAGAAGGTGGTAAGGACATCGATAGAAAAATGATATCAGGGTTTTGAAATTGATTTTTAAAACAAAGTAAAAAAGAAAGATGAAAACTATGAAAGAAAACTCGTGTCTACTAACTACTAATTGCTCCACTAACCATGCTAACCTCTTACTGATAGTTACCTCACATGGATCCTTTGCCATCACTAATCCTTGGTTTCAAGAGATGATATAAAGCATGGCTCATAAGAAGGTTCTTCCACATTCAAACAACACATTCATAGCACACAATTAAAATGCAAGTTACTATTAAATCATCAAAACCAAGATAAGGTGAGCATGAAATAAAGAAGACATTGCAAGTTAGCTTGTTAATGGGTTAGATGTTAGAATGTTAGAATCCATCATCATGAGCCATCAATGGTTCTTGCAAGAGCAAGGCCTTGTAGAGGCTATTAGATTCATATAGATTATCAAGTAAGAGGTTAGATGGTTAGTAGTTAATAGTTAGATTGCCATGAGAAGAAAAACTAGTTAAGCATTGATTGAGTTAGAACCTGCACACAAATCAGAGATGTGCAAGTGCTCAATTCTATCGCGATAGCAAGTGGCTATGCGGGTCGTGATCCACAAGGAGGGACTAGCAATGGAAGCTTTTTTAGTAAGTTTTCTTTTAAGATACAAAGGATGGTTAAAATTCTTCTTTTAGTTCTTGTAAAGAAAAAGAGAAAAATTAGGTTAAAGTGAGTTAGGGAGAAAGTGGTAGAATGAGAAGGTGGAGAAAATAGAAGTGATATGTACAAAAAATACTGAAAATGATTGAAAGAGATTTGAAAGATTGTGGTGTGATAATTTACACTAAAAGTTAAAAGAAAGAAATAAAAAATAATTACTTACCTCCTTTGACCAAAAGCTTTTACCTTGAAGTGGAGGCAATCAGCGCATAGCCCATAATTCTCGTCTCTTTTACATTACATCATCAAGACAAAACAAGCATGAAATGATACAGACTTGAGACTAAAATGTATCGTTATGAGCTATCGGTGGCACTCGAAAAGGCAAGGCTCTTTCAATGCTATAAGACTCACTTGGATATCAACTGATACAAGAATGAGTGAAGTAGAAAAGAAGAAGAAGAAGAACACAAAAACAAAGTACATAAAAAGGTAACTATAGATTCGATTCATAACAGTAAGAGAAAGGAAGAACAACTTACACCGGTGTCACTCTCAGCACAAGCTTCATTCTTATTCTCCTATGAAAGTCTGATCTCCTCTGACTTACATAAATGAAAACTAAAAATTACATAAAAAGAAAAAAAAAAACCTAAGTTACAAACTACAAATTAGCCTTAGTTCTACTCTCTGCTTGGTCGTCCTCCCTGGTTTCTGAAAATCCCAGTATTTATAGGCAAAACCTAACGTAGGAGAGTGTACAAAGATAGGGGGAGCAAACGCTCCCCTAACTCCTTAACAAATACGTGAAAACGCGGCTTTGGCTGCATTTCTGCGGCCAGGGTGTGGCCACACCCTATTGGTGGTGCTCCCCGGCTCGCGATTTGCTTTTATCTTCAGCTGGATTTGCAATTTAAGTCCGGGATTTTGACGAAATGGCCTTTGATCTTTGGCTTCAACCGATTGATTTGTAGGGATTTGTTCTAATTGATTTTCAACCGATCTTAACTGACCTGATCTGCCCTAATTTACTGACTTCGAATTAATTCTGATTTAAATCAGAATTTGATGGGCTTTTGGGCTCATTTCTCTTCCCTCTCCTTTAGAAATGGGTCTGCAAATAAATTAAACAATAATTAGGAAAAAGTAGAGTTTATTTTGTGATAAGTATGAGAATACGATAATGAATATGTAATATTAGCGACCGATCAAGCATCATGTAGAAGATGTAGAAGATTACAATGGAGAAGAAAGAAGATACTTTTACATAGATTGTTACCATCTATTACATCAATATCTCTTTATCTCTCTCTAAATCATCTCAGCCCTACTACAAGATCTAAGACAAAATGAAAATACAAAAGAAAAGAAAAGAAAAGAAAAGAAAAGAAGAACACCTACACTACACTACACTAAAAGAGAGAAAACCTAGCCTACTCGCTGATCTGCCTGCATCTTCATTCTTTCCGGGCTTTATATAGGCAAAAGGAGGTTCTAAAAGACGAGATGAGGCCACACGTCAAAAATTGACACGTGGCTCACCAAGATGGCCGCGAAAACGCGGCCATAGCCGCATTTTCACGGCCATACCAGGGACTTACGTCCCTAGTTTTGGCGAGCGGTTTCTTCTCACTTTGGAAACCTTCCAGATATTCTTAGATTTGGGTATTTGCGTCCGGATTTTCATCAGACACGCACCAACATTTAGATTTAATGTATTTTCTAGAAACTCTCTAGCTTGGCCTCTAAGAAATCTAGATTTAATTACCCAAAAATAGGTTTAATTAAGCTCTTATTACCCTTTTGTCCTTCTAGTCTTGATTATCTGCAAACGAGACCAAAATACAGTTTAGAAATGATATTTTATTCATAAATCGGTAGAAAAATGCGATATAAAAGTGCAATCAGATAAGCGGTGGTGAATCCCCATTGACTCTGTGATGAGTTGAAATTATTTTTGAAAATTTGGCCATCAGAGAAGCAGTATGTGTTATATTGAGTCGAATACATCCAATTCAGATTGTTTGGTTGGTTCATGTTCTTCAAAACTGGGTTGGAGCTATTCGATAATAATGTTGATATGAAGTATGAATTCATATTAGGATTGAAAAAATTATTGTTGTTGAATTTCATTTCACAAACAATCGCAAACAAAAAAGAAAAAAACAAACAAACAAATAAAAAGAAAGAAAAAAAATCAAAACCAAGCTTATAGTAGGGTTGACCTAGACCTAGATGACTCCTAATTGGGCGAGTTCTGGGGGAGGTTATTCTATGAATCTGACCACAAGCTAATCGGCCAGGTAGGGGCAAAATACAATAGGAGGTATCCGTGCGTAAGCAACGGGCGTTAATTATGCCAAATCACGGTATCTTCGAGGTGTAACCTCTTAATCCCTAGCCTGAGACATCGATTTAACAAGAGTAAGATTCAAAATAAGTTTCATCCTCAGTCAATCTCTTAATGAGTCCGAGATGTCCCTAGGCACCAATGTCTGTTGATTTTTATTACGGCTTGGGTTGTGTGAGTGGGGAGGTGGTTTTTTTTGGGTTAAGGAAGGGTAATGACTTCCCTACCTTATCTTGTATTGGGTTATGTCCTTAAGTCCAATTTGTGCAAGTGTGCTATATATACAAGAATAACATACAAAGCGAGTAAATCACCTATGTATTTTTCCTATGCTATATGCAATGCCATATGTATACCTCAATCCAAATCACAACATAACAAAATATAGTATATTGGAATTGAATTAACACGTGCCTAAATGCAAATGTCTAAACTATTTTAAAAACATCCAATTACAGTATTTTAGTTCTTTAATTTATTACAGTGTGTAGGCAATCAAACAGAAAATTAGCAGCAAAATATATCAATATATGCGACTTGCAAGAACCCTGCAAAAGATGAAGTCCAAAGGCCACACAAATGTCACATTTTCGCGGCTTTTCTTGGGTTTCCATAGCTTAATTATGGAAGCAGGGTCCCTGCTTTCTAGACCAGGGACATGCAAGCAAAAAGAGAGTTCTGCAATGTTTAGTTTCTGCAAAAATTAACCTGCATACCAAAACAGAGAAGAAAATGTTAACAAAAACGTAAAATCTAAACCATTATGGCATTGGCTCAACGGGTCGAATCCACAGGAACGGAAGGCGATAAAAGCATTAATAGTTCTTATTCATGCCAATTGTCAACAATTTCTTTTTTGTTAAAAGAATAAGAAAAGTAAAAAGAAAAGAAATTCAGAAGTGATATATGAGAAGGCGATAAAAATGCAAAGTGAAAACAAATGAGAAGTGATTGTGAATTCATATGGAGGGGGAACATAGCATTTGCAAAGAATTAAAAGTAACTCATCTTCATTGGGGGTAAGATAGACTTGTAATTTGCAAGACTAAAAAGAATAAAGCATCCAATGATTCATATAAGTTAGCAATCGCCCAAGAGTTAGTAGTTAGTAAAATTAAAAGTTAGTTAGTCATGTTAATGAATTAGCTAGACATGGGAATAAAGAACAAGCAACAACTCATTGTAGGAAGTAAATACAAGAAGGTAAAAGCTTAAAGAAAATAATTCACTAGAATAAGAAAAGATTGGAAGATTGAAAGCTTGATCCTTGTATTGCGTTGTCACATTCTCCAATTACAAAGATTGCTCACTCTCACTCTCTCTTTTCTGGATTCTAGAAGGAGAAAAGGAAAATTACATAAGAGATTAAAGAAAACCTAGAGAAACCCTAACAATTTCCCTAAAAATAATGCTCTTTTCTCCTCCCTGATTACAGAGGCCCTAGGGGTCTATTTATAGCCTTCAGGAGAATAGGCCATCCCATCTCAGCCTCCGGATCAAACGCTGAAAAAACGGCCAGAAGATTGCCGCGGAACCGCGGCCAGTGCCGCGTTTCCGCGGACGAATCTTGGCCTCTGCGCTAGCGGATTTTTGTGCCTTTCTATTGTATCTCGTATCCCCAGCTGGATCTTCTAGAAAGTGAGAATACGCTTTGGATCTGTTCAGATCTGGGCTTTCTTCTTGTGGGCTTCTAAATTACTCTTTAATTCCTTAAAAATCATAATTATTGGGCCTTCTTCTCCATTAAACATTGGACCTGAAAAAAGAGAGAAAAAAGCAATAAAAATTCAATATTTATTCAGATAAAGCATAGCATGGTGGTAGAAAATGATGCATAAATGAACTTCAATCACACCCCCATACCTAGCTTTTGCTCGTCCCTGAGCAAAATAAGCAAAGAAAAAAATCCTAACTAAATTATTACACTACTTTCGTAGGTGACACGATTGCTGAGCTCGTGCAATAAGCCGTTAAACCTCTAGGTTACCCTAGAGGAGGAGTGTCGTCTCCTGAGAGTTTTCAGCGGATTGCACCCACAAAATCCCAAAGAAAAAGAAAATGTTAGTGAAAAGGAAAAGAGAAACATTTTTTTATGATCCATTTTCTTTAAGAATTTCGGTGATCTATCGGTTTCGAGTTACTCTAAACTTTTCCTTCTTTTTATAAGTTTCCATTCGAAATCTTATTTTCAACTCAGGTTAAATTTTCAAGAATAGAGAGAGAACTGGATTTTGTATCAGGCCTAACATATATACATATGTATGAGGAGTTTTTTCTTAGACTTTAGTTCATTTGTTCATATATATATATATAATAAATATATATTTTTTATATTATTATTATTATTATATATATTTTCTCTTTTTTTATATATATTATATATTTACACTCTCTTAGCTTCATTAGGCTTTCTAATTTACCCATGTAGCGAGCCTTTTACCGATGACTCCCAGACCAGATGGTCTTAGGGCACCAGATGAAGATACATCATTAAGGTTCAAGGTCTCGAGTAGACTAGGCCACGAATGCTAAGGACCCAACCACTTTTAGGCGTGACTGGTCATACTTCTTAAGGCACAACCAACCAGCTTAATTAGTGATCAAGTTTTATTTATGGAATTTTTTTAATTTTTATATATTTATGTAAACAAAGTCACTAAGTCCTTGATTAGTCCCTCAACATGCAAATATATTTAGTGCTTAGAAAAAATTCAAAATCTAGCCATCTTTTCTATTCTTTTCTTTCTTAATTTAAAGATCCAACAACTTCGTATTTCGACTTATATTAAGAAATCTTAGCTTAGAATTTCCTTAATACCTAAGATCAAGTTAATTCTTTTCAAAAGATGGATCAAATTTTTTTTTTTATATATAAGAAAAGAGAAACCTAGAAATATAAAAGAAAAAGTCTAGACAAATCCTATGTTAGTAAGAAAAGAGAAACCTAGAAATCTAAAAGAAAAAGTCTAGAAAAATCCTATGTTAGTATCTACCCCCCATACCTATCCCATGTATTGTCCTCAATGTATGCAAGAAAATGTATGCATGAAATAGGTAAAGAAAAGGTGTCACCCCCGCCTTCGATGTGGACCAGTGGTGGTGCTAGGTCTAGCCGACTGTGATCGCCGCAGACCCTCCTCAATGCGATCTAGGCGAGATGTCTGCTCCTCAACCTGTTTGCGTAGTCTAATCTGCCCCTGAAATATCTTCTTCATGCCTCGCCAAATGGTAGACACGAAGGCACGTGAATTGGCTGGGGGGTCCTGTTGCCAAAAGGCCGGCTCATCCTCCTCCTCTAAAAGTTCCACCGAAGAGGACTCCACAGGGACATCTTCGGACTGAACACTAGGAGTCCAGACCGCATGAAGACAACCATTGTAAGCGCTAGTCGCCCTCTCTTGTGCAACGAACACCCTATCATATGAGTCAAAAACTGCATTTGGTAAGAAAGTCCTACACAGACGAGTGATCAAAACTGGGTGCGAATACTTTGCACCGCATGTGCGGGAGGAGTTGGTGATGATACTATAAAAGATGGTCTTATTAATACAGATAGTGTGCTGCCGAGTCATCAGGTCGTGTATAATCTGCAGCACCGGCCTGTTAAAGGAGGTCGTGTGGTCAAGCCCTAAAATGTTGCGTTGAATCCAGCGACCAACGGAATGCACGTTTCTAAATGTAGTACTGGCTTTGAGCCCCCTATCTTGTTCCGTACAGCGAGCCCCATGACAGTCATGTAATCAATTAAAGGTAGGGGGTCGCTATGATATGTGTTGCAAGGGATATGTGTGAGTTCCTTTAGCAGAGGAAGCGTGATAATAATATCCCCAGTGGGCATGTGCACCAAGATCTGGTATGTGTCAAAATTGATAGATGCTGGATCTATAGAATTGTAGAAAAGTTTGACGAGCTCAGGACAATAGTAAGACTCGTGATCTGAGTTATCATAAACTAATCTATACCAATCCCATGCACGAATAGATCTAAAAATATGTGACTATAACCGTTAACATCGCTAAGAATTCTAGCAAAATCTTTTTCAGCGAAAATAGACTGTGCCATGATGAATAATATGAAGCAACAAGAAGGGATACACAAACCTCTCCTGGACTACGTGGGGGCAAACTTAAACGAGATTGCAGAGAGCAATCAGTGATGGTAGCAGATGTGTAGATGGTAGATCGGGGGGCTTCAGACTGCCACGTCTGCAGCGAAATTTGGCGGCGGCCCAGGTTCTTCTAGATGGCCGCGGAGGCGCGACAGATGCCGTGGAAACGCGGCAGGATAGAGGAGAGAGGGGCTCAGAAAAATTTGGGGGGTGGCGCTGGCTGTGTTCGTTTCAGATCTGGGGTTGAAACTATGGTAATGAAGAGAACACGGGATGGGGGATATTTATATGGAGCTGAGAAGGACGGAATCCCCAAATTGCCCAAGTGGAAACTAGGAATTTACAACCCTAGGTTATTTAAAAAGGAAAGGGAGTGTATGAAGAGATAAAAAACCTAGGTGCTATTTAGCACCTAAGTCCCCCTTTTTTTATTTACAAAGGAGGTCCCAAAATCATTTACAGGAGACACCAAAAAAAGTGTAAAATTACGTGGTCACATATAGACTGGGTCACAAAGACCCAGTTCAATAACATTGTGTGACTCAAACTCCATGGTGAAAAATGGCTTTAGGCGTTGACAATTGACTTTGAAAGTGTTGCCATCTTTGGGATCTAAAATTTCAATGGTACCATGAGGAGAGACGTTCTGGACGATGTATGGGCCTGACCACCTGGTTTTTAGTTTACCAGGAAAAAGGTGGAGTCTAGTGTTGTACAACAGAACTTTTTGTCCTGAGACAAAATTTTTTCTATGAATTGATTTATCATGGAAAAGTTTAGTTCTCTGTTTAGATATCCGAGCGTTATCGTATGCATCATTTCGTAGTTCTTCTAACTCGGATATCTGCAGCTTTCTCAAATCACCGGCTTTGCTAAGTCCAAATTTAGTTGTTTTAGTGCCCACATAGCACGGTGCTCTAACTCTACAGACAAATGGCAGGATTTTCTAAATACAACTCGATATGGAGACATACCGAGGACAGTCTTGTAGGCGGTCCAATATGCCCATAGGGCATCAATGAGTTTGATGGACTAATCCTTACGATTTTGTCTGATAGTTTTCTCTAATATCAGTTTAATTTGTCTGTTGGTGACCTCCACTTACCCGTTCGTCTGAGGATGATAGGTCGTGGATAATTTATGAGAGATAGAGTACTCCGCATTAGGGCTTCAAAAGCCCGGTTGCAGAAATGACTCCCGTTGTCACTAATTATCGCACGGGGGGCTCCGAAGCGACAAATGATGTTTTCACGTAAAAACTTGATGACAACTTGGTTGTCATTTGTCCTAGTCGGAATAGCTTCAGCCCATTTAGAAACATAGTCTACGGCCACCAAAATGTATCGGTTGCCATAAGACAGAGGGAAGGGTCCCATGAAATTGATGCCCCACAAATTAAAAATTTCTACCTCAAGGATCGGTGTAAGGGGCATCATGTCTTTATGTGTGATTCGACCCGTCATTTGACATCTGTCACAGAGCTTGCAGAAAGTATAAGCATCCTTAAAGAGAGTGGGCCAATAGAACCCACTTTGAAGGACTTTCTCAGCAGACTTTCGTGGACCAAAGTGTCCACCACAAGCTAGCTCGTGACAAAATGTCAATACGCTATGATATTCATCCTCAGAAAGACACCTTCTAATTTTCTTGTTAGGGCAATATTTGAATAAATACGGTTCATCCCAAAAGAAAAACCGTATTTGTTTCATAAAGCGATGCTTGTCCTGACCTGACCAATTTGAAGATGTTTGCCCGGTTGCAAGGTAGTTTGCTATATCTGCATACCAGGGCTCTTTACATATCGTAAAGATGTGTTCGTCAGGAAAGTTTTTATTGATAGGTATAGTCTCAATTGGTGCATTTCGAATTCTCGAAAGGTGATCTGCCACCACATTTTCAACGTCCTTTTTGTCTTTAATTTCCAAATCAAACTCTTGCAAAAGAAGTATCCTTCGAATCAGTCTGGCCTTTGCATCCTTCTTTTGCATTAAGTATCTAAGGGCGGAGTGATCAGTGAAAATCGTTGTCTTAGATCCTAGTAGGTATTGGCGAAATTTTTTCCAACACAAACACAACTGCTAAAAATTCCTTTTCAGTTGTTGTGTAATTTAGTTGGGCCTCGTTAAGCGTCCTACTAGCATAGTAAATCACGTGTTGCCTGTTATCAGTACGTTGTCCGAGAACAGCGCCAATCGGAGGCGTCACACATGATTTCAAAAGGCCTAGTCCAATCAGGCGCTGAGATTATTGGCGCTAAGACAAGTCTATGTTTAAGCTCCTCTCAAGCTTGTAGACACTCTTTATCAAAATTGAAGGGCACATCTTTTCCTAAGAGATTTGTTAAAGGTCTAGCAATTTTGCTAAACCCCTGAATAAATCTTCTATAGAAGCCAGCGTGCCCTAAAAATGATCTAATGTCTTTTAAGCATTTTGGCTCAGGGAGCTTTGTTATAACTTCCACTTTCGATCTATCAACCTCAATTCCTTTGTTTGAAACTTCATGCCCTAGGACAATTCCTTGCTTGACCATAAAGTGACACTTCTCCCAATTGAGTGTCAAGTTTTTCTCCATGCATCGTTGTAAAACTAACTTAAGATGGTGCAAGCATTGTTCAAAGGAATCACCATAAATAGAAAAATCATCCATGAAAATCTCCAAAAAAATTTCTACCATATCGGAAAAAAGACTAAGCATGCAACGTTGAAATGTTGCAGGAGCATTGTGTTGGCCCAAGGTTACAATCACCCGTGTTTAGTGTGTTTTGATGATTACAAAACATATTAGTTATTTGTACTAATAATGTTTGTTGTTTAAGTGTGTTTCAGGGTTCTAACCAAACTAGAAGGGTTCTTCCCTAAAGGAAAGTGTTTTGGACTCAAGTCAACTCAATTTGGGCTCAAGAATCAAGTTTTGAAGATCTTATGGTGAAAAGCCCTCTTGAAGCACTTGTAGTACTTAGAACCAATGTAAGAAATAGTTTGTTAAAGTTTGATTTTGGAAATTGGCTCTAGGATACACACACACAAGTTTATATTTAAGTTTTCATGTTTAAAACTTTGGTTTCATGCCTTAGTATATATGTACATGACCCTAAGTTTTATAAAAATGAATATCATGTTTAGATCATGTTTGTATACTCTTTCCAGCATATTACTTAGTTTTCTTTACTTCAAAACATTTCTACAAAATTTCCCAAGTTTCAGAATTCTGCTGCTATTTTTCTGTTTCAGGCGAACCCGGCCGACCGGCCCGGTCGACCGGCGCCTGTATCAGGACGTGCACGCTTGTGCACGTCTGTTGGCGACCGCTCGGGTCGACCGACTGCTAGCAGTCTGCTCTCGGGTTTTCTGGGTCGACCGCCCGGTCGACCATCCGAAGAAAACTGTGTTTCTTTTTTAGGACGGTCGACCCGAGCGGTCGACCCGAGCCCAACGGTTAGGCGGACGGTCGACCGTACGGGTCGACCGCCAAGCCTGCAAAAGCCCAATGACTCTTTTCTCTTTTGTCCAATTCTGAAAACTATTTTCTTAATCTATTTTTGCAGTTTTTCTGAAGTTTTGGAGAACTTTTTCAGGTCATATAAGGTTAAAATAAATTGTTTTTAACTCTTTCTTCTCCCTATAAATAGAGGAGTATAGCCTCTTGCAAAATACCAAGAAAAATCCTCAAGTTTTAATAGTTTTCAAAAAGAAAAGAAAAGTGTTTAAGCTCTTCATTTTCAACTCTTTCTTGAGTTTGTTTTCAGTTGTGTTTGTTAGCAAATTTCATTCTACAACTGAGTTTTTCTCACTACACTTCATAGAGCCAAAAATCCCTTACTCATTCTATAAGGAAGTTGTAAAAGAGTGAGATATTGTAAAGAGTTTAGTGATCTTGTTGTGATCACTTTGGTTACTTGTCTCTTCTTCTTGTTCTTGTGGAGACACCTCATCGGTAGAGGTTATTGTAATTGGTGGAGCTCGGTGCTCGGGTCTTCGGTAGACCGTTGTAAGCGTCCTTGGTGGATAGTGAAAACCCTTCACGGAGGTGAAGGCGGGGAGTAGAGCGGTGGCTCGAACCTCGAAACAAATATCTTGTGTTTGCGATTGCTTTGTGTTTTTGCTCTCTATTACTCTCTATTTCTCTTGCACTCTATTGCTTTCAATTACTTGCTTGAGATCTAGTTTTCCTTCCTTGTGTTATTGCTTCTAGTTTGTGTTACTTGTGATATATCTTGTGTGTATTTCATCATTACATATTATTCATTCTTTGTTCGATCAATTCTCATACAACAAGGTTGCATTGCGCACCTCTAACCCATTCAAGGGGAATCAGGAGGAAGGAGTTTAGAACCCTTCACGGGGTATTCGGCTCTTAGTCTTGTTTTGAGAGATCGTTGCATCATTCATCCATCTTAGTTTTAAAAAGATTGTTAGATTAGCAATTACACCTATTCACCCTCCCTCTAGGTGTTTTTCAATTGGTATCAGAGCTTGGTTACTAGGCTCTTGGCTTACAACCTTAGATAGAACCTAATATTGCTAATCATTTCATTCATTCTCACTTAGTAAAGATGGCCGATGGTATCAAGACACCCCTAAGTTTGATGGACTTAACTTTCCCATATGGAAGGTTAAGATGACCGTTTTCTTGCAATCTCTAGGTAGTCAAGTTGCAAAGGCCGTGACCAAACCCTTTAGTGCACCCCCCGGTGATGAATCTACTTGGTCCGAAATTGAGACTAAGGAGTTTGATGCCAATGCTAGGGCTCATTATGCACTCCTTGAAGCCCTTAATGATGATGATATAGTTAGAGTTATTCATTGCAAGTCCGCATATGAAATTTGGACACATTTGCTAGTTACACATGAGGGGACTTCACAAGTGAAGAGGGCTAAGATAGACCTTCTTCGGTCCCAATATGAAAACTTTTGCATGCAAGAAAATGAAACCATAGATGATATGGTTACAAGATTTACAAAGATCACTAATGCACTTTCTTCTCTAGGTGATGCTATCGACAACGATCAAAGAGTTAAAAAGATCATCTGAGCTCTTCCTCCTTCATGGGAAGTAAAAGCAACCACCTTGAAAGAACTGAATGACAAGGAGGAAATGGAGCTAATTGGTCTTATTGAGAACCTCAATACCCATGAGATGGAAAGAAAAGCTAGGGAGGACATGGCTCCTTCCAAGAAGAAAACAATAGTCTTCAAGTGTCAATCCACACACTCCGACGAAGACGATGAAGAAGAAGATGACGAAGAGCTCTCACTTCTTGTGAAGAACGTCCGGAGGATCTATAACAAGGCTAAATTCCAAGGAAGAAGGAGATGGCAAGGAGGCAAAGAAGAAAGAAAGATTATTTGTTTTAATTGCCAAAGACCGGGACACATTGTTGCGGAGTGCCCGGATAAAGTAAAGCCCTCCACCTCAAAGAAGCCCTACAAGAAGAAAGCAATGAAGGCTACATGGGATTCCGAGAGCGAATCCGAGGAGGAAATCGACACCGCCAACATATGCTTCATGGCCAATGAAAGCACAAGCAAGGTAACCCTTCCACTTCTCTTAATGATGAACTTTCCATGGATGAACTAGGAGAAGCTTTTGTAGAATTATCACATAATTATGATTTCCTAAAGAAAAAGTATTTAAAAATGAAAAAGGAAAATGAATCTCTTAATCATCAAGTTTTTACTCTTTCTAAAGAAAAAGATGAATTACTTTCCACTCTTGTTTCCACCCAAAAAGATTTTGACAAATATAAGATTTCTTGTAAAGGCAAGTCCCCACTAATTGATTCTAATGAGATTACCATGCTTAAAGAAAGAATAGACTCATTAGGAATTATTTTGAAAAATTGTGAGTTTGATAAGAAGAAGATAGAGGCCATGTTTCCTAAGAAACAAGCCCCTAAGAAAAATGTTTACCATGCTCATGCTCATGTTCATACCACACAACCTTTACATCGTGGCAAACCCCCAAAACATGCTCACACTTCACACACACATCATGCATTCATGTATGGAAGAGTGTTCTCATGTTCACATTGTGGGCGGAAAGGGCACTTAGCTAATTTTTGCTATGATAGACTAAGTGCATCTTGTCATAATGTTTGGGTTTGAAGCACTAACTTTCAAGGACCCAAGAAAAATTGGGTACCAAAGTCAACAATTTTGTTAAATGATGTAGGTACCTTCCAAGGCCCAACGACGTAGAGGATTGTGGTATATTGATAGTGGTTGCTCAAGGCACATGACTTGGGACATCAACAACTTTGCAACCCTATCAAGATACCATGAAGGTGGCACCGTCACCTTCGGAGATGATGCCAAGGGTAAAATCATCGGTATTGGTAATGTAAAAATCGGCACATCCCCTTTAATTGAGAATGTAGTTTTAGTTGATGGCCTCAAGCATAACCTCTTGAGTGTTAGTCAACTTTGTGATAAAGGTTTTGATGTTGTTTTTGATAATGTAGTTTGTAAAGTAATTGATAGAATATCTAATACTTGTGTGTTTTCCGGTTTTCGTGAAAGTAATGTTTATATGATAGATATGTCTAATATGTCTTGTAATATTACTTGTTTAAAAGCCCTCGATGATGACTCTTGGTTGTGGCATAGAAGATTAGGCAACATTTCTTTTGACCATATATCTAGGTTAAACATAAAGGAAATGGTGAAAGGTATTCCTTGCTTGAATTTTGAAAAGGACCGGGTTTGTGACGCATGTCAATTTGGGAAACAAACCAAGTCTTCTTTCAAATCAATTAAGGATATCATGACATCACGTCCCTTGGAGTTGATCCATATAGATTTATTTGGTCCTACTCAAACCAAAAGTCAAAGTGAGAATCGTTTTACATTTGTTTTGGTTGATGACTTTTCGCGTTTTACTTGGGTTTTCTTTTTGGAACACAAAAATCAAGCCTTTTCACATTTTCAAGCCTTTAAGAAAAGAGTTGAAAAGGAAAAAGATTCTTCAATTTTAAGAATAAGAAGTGACATAGGAGGTGAGTTCATTAACCTACCCTTTATCACTTTTTGTGAAGAACATGGAATTAAGCATGAACTTTCTTGTCCTAGAACTCCACAACAAAATGGAGTAGTTGAACAGAAAAATCGAACTTTACAAGAGATGGCTAGGACAATGCTAAGTGAATATGGTCTACCACATTATTTGTGGGCCGAGGCCGTAAATACATCATGCTATATATCAAATCGTGTTTTCTTATGTAAAAATACTTCAAAGACTTCTTTTGAAATGTACTTTTCTAGAAAACCAAATGTTTCATATTTCAAGGTTTTTGGATGCAAATGTTTTGTTTTAAATACAAAAGATAATTTAGGAAAATTTGATGCTAAAGCTTATGACGCAATTTTTGTGGGTTATTCTAATACTAGTAAAGCTTATAGAATCTTCAATAGATCATCTTTGACTATTGAGGAATCTATACATGTTAAGTTTGAAGAATCTTACTTGTTTGTTAAGAATGTTGTAGAAATAGATGCTTTGGATGAAGGCTTGGAGAAAGTGACCTTGGAGGATACACCTACTATGGGAGACAGGCCAAAGGATGATGAAGGAAGTGAAGCTAAAGTAGAAGAGGCTCAAGGAAATGAAAATCAAACAAATGAAGTGGAGCCTACTCAACAACTTCCAAAGGATTGGAGATACAATCCTCATCATCCCAAGGACCTCGTCATAGGTGAAGTATCTAAAGGGGTAACCACTCGCTCTAAACTTCATGATTTTTGTGGACATTATGCATTTATTTCTCATGTTGAACCCAAGAACGTCCTCGAAGCCGAGGCCGATTCATATTGGTTGCTAGCCATGCAAGAGGAACTCAATCAATTTGAGCGCAACCAAGTTGGCACCTTGTTCCTAGGCCCCACGATATACCAACAATTGGTACTAAGTGGATCTTTAAGAACAAGTTGGATGAATCGGGTAACGTTGTTAGGAATAAAGCTAGGTTAGTTGCCCAAGGTTACACTCAAATCGAAGGAATCGATTTTGAAGAAACCTTTGCACCCGTAGCACGGCTTGAAGCCATACGGATGAAATTATTTCAAATGGATGTTAAAAGTGCTTTTCTAAATGGTTTTATTAAAGAGGAGGTGTATGTTGAACAACCCCCGGGGTTTGTTGATCCTACACATCCGGATTTTGTGTTTAAATTAGATAAAGCTCATTATGGTTTAAAACAAGCCCCTAGGGCTTGGTATGAAAGACTTTCTTCATTCTTAATTTCAAATGGTTTTAAGAAAGGTAAAATTGATACAACTTTGTTTACAAAACATGTAGAAAATGATATTCTCATTGTGCAAATTTATGTAGATGATATTATTTTTGGTTCTACTAATGAATCTCTTTGCCAAGCTTTTGAATCATGCATGAAGGATGAATTTGAAATGTCTATGATGGGGGAGCTCAACTATTTCCTTGGACTTCAAATCAAGCAAAGGAAGGATGGGATCTTCATCAATCAAGCCAAGTACACAAAGGAACTCATCAAGAGATTCGGGCTTGAAGGCGCTAAAGTGAGCAAAACTCCCATGGCAACAACTACCAAGCTTGATAAGAATGAACAAGGTAAAAGTGTAGACATTAAACTTTATCGTAGCATGATAGGTAGTTTATTGTATTTGACGGCTAGTAGGCCGGATATCATGTTTTCCGTTTGTCTTTGTGCTCGTTTTCAATCATGTCCTAAGGAGTCTCATTTATTAGCGGTAAAACGCATTATTAAATACCTTAAGGGCACTATTGAAATGGGTTTGTGGTATCCGAAAACCGGACTATTTGAAATGAAGAGTTTTTCGGATGCCGACTATGCGGGTTGTATGGTAGATAGAAAGAGCACAAGTGGAACATGTCAATGAAAAACACCTAGAGGGGGGGTGAATAGGTGTTAGTGCTAATCTAAGAAACTAAATGCAAACTAAGTGCGCTAAATGCGGAAGCTAATGCAAATTATGCACAAACTAATACAATACAACAAGTGTAGCCGAATTCCCCTTGCGAGGCTCTGGACTAACTCCCCTTGATTCCCCTTGAAATGGGTTGAGGTGCTATGTGAAGCTCTTGTTGGATGAGTATAAGTTAGGCACACACACACAAGCAATCCAAGCAATATGAAATATGTGCACACACAATCAAGCCAAGAAATCAAGGATAAATTACAATATGAAAGATGCAAGGCAACACAAGTAATGTATATAATATGAATGCTATGAAAGTATGATGCTTGTATGAAATGATGCTTGCACAAAGTAAAGAGAGTAAGGGTTAGAGAGACAATGGATCAAACGCTAACACAAAGATTTGTTTCGAGGTTCGAGCACCTTGCTCTACATCCCCGCCTACACCACCGTGTAGGATTTCCACTATCTCAACTCCCACCGAGGGAACCTCTACCGAAGAGGATTTCTTACAACCCAAGGAGTACCGAACTCCTCTCTCAATACAAACCACAACACCTCACACTAGAGGTGTCAACCAACAACCACACCTCTACCTAAGAGGCTTACAAACACAATCCCAATCACCTCACACTTGAGGGATCCAAACCAATACCACTCCGATCACCTCTACCGAAGAGGGATTCACAAATAAAAGGAGGGTTACAACACAAGAGGTTTACAACAACAACCTCAAACACTTCTCTTTCTTTCTTTTTTCACAAAACAAAGATCCTAATAGTTTAGGATAGAAGATATAGCTCAAGTGTGGAAACAATGTGTTTTGGAAAACAAGAACTCAAAGAAAACACTTGGGAAATTTCTTGTAAAAGATAAAGAATGAAAGCCAATACAAAAATCCCAAATTCCAATTTCTTTGATTTTTCCAAAACCCAAAAACACAAAGAATAAATCTTGTTAGCACTTAAAACTCTTTTAAAACTCTTTTAATCACTTTAGAAAACTGGTATTTTTCTTCTTGAAAAACTTGGCCAAAATCCCCAAAGAGATGGGGTTTATATAGCCCCTAGGAAAAACTAGCTGTTAGGCTGATGTGGCAGTCTGACCAACTGCCGGTCGACCGGCCCGGTCGACCGCCAACGGTCAAAAATGTGACCGTTGGGCAGCAGCGGTCGACCGGTCCGGTCGACCGAAAATTCCCGAGAGCAGAGCTCTCAACTCGGTCGACCGGTCCGGTCGACCGACTACATGTGTCGCCAGCGTGCACGATTGTGCACATCGGTCGACCGACCCGGTCGACCGGCCACTTGGTGCGGTCGACCGGTCCGGTCGACCGAACTGGCCTGGCAGGCACAGTGCAGGGTCAGAAAAACAGTGTAAAATATTTTCTAAAAATCTTTTAACACTTCTAAAAAATTCACAAAATTTGTTTTATCATTTTATATTAAAACATACACCTGTGATAAAAATTTCAAGACAATATATCAACATATCAATTTATTTTTGTGTCTTGCAAATTTTATCAAAAACAAAACTTGTATTTTATCAAACTTGATTTTTCCAAAACATGAATAGGATAGTCAAAATAAGTTTGTCTAGCAAGTTTAAAGCATGTATGTATATTTAGAACATATCTAATATACATAGGTATAAGGTAAACTTGTTTTGATCTATTATTCATGAAAACCAAAAACCAAATCATGAAACGTGTGTGTTTTGTGCACTTGAGCATATCAACTAAACTAAGCTTTACAAATGGATCTAAAACTCTATCTAAACTAGGATACCTAAGTCTTCTTGTCGATCTTCCATCTTCAAGTAGACTTGCTCCAAAAACTCCGTGATTCTCCAAGTGCAAAGGTATGATCTTTAAGCTTTGGCACCGGAATCACCATGATAGGCTTCTAAACTCCTTGTTGAAGCTAATCACCAACTAATATCCTGTTAATGATCTGAAACTTAGAAACACAAGAATATTAGTAAACATAACTACATGAGTGTTGATCATCATCAAAACTAGAGTGGAAGGCCATTGGGCCAACAATCTCCCCCTTTTTGATGATGACAAAACTCATGGAGTTATATATGCATGGATTAAAGATAAGCTTCAAAGAAGCTCCCCCTTAACTCATGCATCACAATAAACATAATAGATATGCAATGAAAGCACATGATACTAAACAAAAGCATGCATCATATCTTATTATCTATCTCTATGCATGAACTTGGTATATGCAAAAACACAATCATGCATATATATAGAAACAAAACTCAAATTCTTCTCCCCCTTTTTTGTCAATCATCAACAAAGGGGTAATCAAAACCATAGATAAAACGAGGGGTAAAAATCTTGCTTCCCCTTTATGTCAATCAAAACAATGCAAACAATGTTCTCCCCCTTTTGTCTAAAACAAAAATAAGGTCAATAAGGGGTGACCATAAACAACATGATACCAATAGATAAATATGTCAATGAAGCATCTTGATACCAATAAACAAGAATCAATATATGTTATATGCTATATACATTCATGAAGAGGAAGACGCTAAGTTAGCTTCCCTACACATATGCATTACATGAAGAAGGGATGACAAGCCCTAATTCACATAACACATATTATGTAATGCATAAGAGGAGATGTGAAGCTCCCCCTACACACGTATATCATATAAAGAAGAGTTGTCAAGCTCCTCAATTTATAATATACTCAACATGAATCTATATGTAAGAGAGATGTTAAGCTCTCCTTGCATATAGGAAATACAAATCAAAACTTTGAATATATTCTTTAAACAACATATGAGATACCAATTGTAATTAAACATAAATCTTGAATTCCTAAAACATGAATCTTGATACTAAATGTATTCAAAATTTGTTATGTTTAACCAATTGAAAAGATTTTACATAGAGACATTGATACCAATAGTAAGAATTGTTCATTTTAAAAACATATAATTTGATGTTGATATCATATGTTTAAAATAACAACTTTTAATCATAAAGAGTGGGAGTACAAATACCAATTGAAATACAAAATCAAATTTTCTCCCCCTTTATGAAATACAAACTAAAGTCATGCATAGTCTTGATAACAATTTAAAAGTAATCAATTTAAACAAAATTGAAACTCAAGCACTAGCATAAACACAAACATATATATGTATGAAAGATAGATACCAATAGAAATTGATATACTTGGAATTTAAAGCATACATACATACAAAACATATATGAGTATACAAGAAGATCAAAATGATACCAATTGAAAGAGTTCAATGATACCAATTGACATAACAATAAGTTCAAGTGTATACATCATATCATCTACCACCCAATCATAATTCAAGTTTTAAAGATTTTCAATTTAGGGCATACATGAACATGATCTCCCATCCTACCGCCCTTGGAAGGTAGGGGTTTTCAAAGATAGATTTGAAAATGTAGTTTTGTTTGAAAATCACTACCAAATGAAGAACACCGCAACTAGTTAAATGGAAAACTTGTTAACTAGCACGAAATCCTTCAAGTAAGGAATAAAACAAAATTGAAATTCACATGATAATCATCACTCTAACCAATAAAGCATAACTCATGAGAAACAAAAACATGAGCAATAGATATGAGTGTACAAATAATATGTGAAGATCATAATCATGAAAAATATTTCATTAAGCTCAATTATTCCTTAAAACACGAAATCATCAAAACTATCTAATCTTCAAGGCATATGTATGTCTAATACAAACTATAGCATACATACATATCCAAAACATAACGAGTCCACAAAATATATGCATTAAGGCACGTGGCTCAAAAGGATACTCATGTATAGTCAATAGTTTGGATAAGATGGACATATACATGAAGTTAAATATTGACACATAAACATGAAAACATGTAAGGCTAAATTTTCATCAAAGCAATTTTCATTTCAAGGTATATGTATGATTTGTCAACACAAGAAGTATACATACATATCCCTTAAACACACTTTGAGTCCATAATAGATATTTGCATGAAAGGCAAATGACTCAAGGGGTATACATGTATATCTTAAAGTTTGGCAATACAAACATATACATGAAGTGAAAACTCATAATCATAAATCCAAAAATAGAATACAAGTCTAAAATGTATGGATCATCAAAACTACACTATACTAGCACATCTAATGGGTTCAAATAAGCAATCAAGCCCAAACATATATAGATTTATTTGTGGCCCACTATATGTACAAGTATAATTCCTAGTCTTAATGAAAACTAACATCTAAACAAGTAATCTTAACAAGAAGCATCAAAACAAATACAAAAATCATCATGATAAAAGTCATCATGGAAAACTAAAACATGATTATTATGTAAATTCACATGTATTAGATTCATGATGTACATTATAGTTTAAACAAAAAGTGAGAACACTAAGTATGGGTTCATATAAGCAAGTGTGTCTCAAAAACTATACATGTATGTCAAGGATCTAATAAACATGGCATGTACATACTAATCCATAGACAATGAAAACATGCTATAAAACAAATGAATATAAAAGCATGTAAATAAATAATACGGAGTTAGGAATCGTTACCAAAACCTAGAAGGCAACTCTCCTTGTCTCCAAAACTTGGTGGTCCTCTCCACCATCTCTTCCCTTGAAAGTGATGCATCCAATAGATTTCCTTTAAGTCCGGAACGCATCCACTCCAAGGTGTCATCACTCTCACGTCATGTGAGAGCCCACACCTACATCATAAACAATAGGAGGGGTGGTCTTTGGTACCCACATCTTATTGGGTCCATGGGGGTTAGTACCTTCTCTAATCCAAACAAAATTCTTTGCTAAATTAGGAGTATGTAATCTATCATAACAAAATTTAGCAAGGTGGCCCTTACGTCCACAATGTGTACATGAGTACACATGAGCACACATGTGTTGATGGTGTCTGTGTGGAGCATGTGTATGCCGTGGAGGATGTGCATGCATAGAAGATGGAACTTGTTTCTTTCGAATCAAGGTTTCCAATCGTGAGTGGTTCATGGCACATTGGCTCATAGTGGAGCCCAAACAATATACTCTCTTCTTAAGCATACAAATATCATCATTAATCTTAGAAGAAGAGGTACATGCATTGGGTAGACTAGATGAAGAAGCTACACTAGCATGGCAAACATGTGCATCCATCTTATTTTGCAAATAATGTTTTTCTTTAAACACACATTTAAATCATTTGAAATAGAAATAATTTTATTTTTCAAATCAACATTCTCTTTTAAAACAAAATCAATTTTTGAAGACAAGTTTTCATTTTTCTTCAAAAGAACATGGCAATCATTTTTATTTTTCAAAAACTCATTTTCTTTAAGTGCAAGACCAAGTTGAGATTTTAATGAATCCCTTTCATTAGCAATCTCCTCTTTCTCTTGCAAAACAACATCAAGTCTAGCAATCAAATTTTTATTTTCATTATTAATGCCTAGACTCTTCTTTTTCAACAAGTTATATTTTTCTATTAGTTTTTTCACAAACAATAGATAGTTCTTCATTTAAAGCATGGGGATCAACAAAATCATTTGAAGAACTAGCACAATCATTACTATCTAGTTGAGTTTCCGATTGTACCTCAAGGGAGTCATTCCCTTGGACCATGTAGCATTGTTGTGGTTCGGATTCTCCACTAGATTCCTCTTCTTGTTGGATTTGGACTTGAAGCTTGGAGGTGTTGGTGGTTGTCAATTTGTTCCACACTGCAAAAGCGGAATCAAGATTAGAAACACGTAAAAGATATTCTTTAGGTAAAGTGCTTCTAATGGCCTCTAGGGCTTGTGCATTGGCCCCTATATGATTGCAATCACCAAGATAACATCTCTTGGTGGCGGCAAGAAAGACATGCAAACCTAGGATTTTTAGGTACATGGACATCCTATACTTCCAAATATCAATGTTGGAAGGATCAAAGCTAGGAGGGGTCATGAAGTCCATGGTAAACTATATATGAATGTGCAAACAAGCAAATGTAAATGAGATTAGCAAGCAAATGGATCACTCCTAGGATGTTAAGCCTAAGTATCAGGAGCACTAGCTCTGATACCAATTGAAAAACACCTAGAGGGGGGGTGAATAGGTGTTAGTGCTAATCTAAGAAACTAAATGCAAACTAAGTGGGCTAAATGCGGAAGCTAATGCAAATTATGCACAAACTAATACAATACAACAAGTGTAGCCGAATTCCCCTTGCGAGGCTCTGGACTAACTCCCCTTGATTCCCCTTGAAATGGGTTGAGGTGCTATGTGAAGCTCTTGTTGGATGAGTATAAGTTAGGCATACACACACAAGCAATCCAAGCAATATGAAATATGTGCACACACAATCAAGCCAAGCAATCAAGGATAAATTACAATATGAAAGATGCAAGGCAACACAAGCAATGTATATAATATGAATGCTATGAAAGTATGATGCTTGTATGAAATGATGCTTGCACAAAGTAAAGAGAGTAAGGGTTAGAGAGACAATGGATCAAACGCTAACACAAAGATTTGTTTCGAGGTTCGAGCACCTTGCTCTACATCCCCGCCTACACCACCGTGTAGGATTTCCACTATCTCAACTCCCACCGAGGGAACCTCTACCGAAGAGGATTTCTTACAACCCAAGGAGTACCGAACTCCTCTCTCAATACAAACCACAACACCTCACACTAGAGGTGTCAACCAACAACCACATCTCTACCTAAGAGGCTTACAAACACAATCCCAATCACCTCACACTTGAGGGATCCAAACCAATACCACTCCGATCACCTCTACCGAAGAGGGATTCACAAATAAAAGGAGGGTTACAACACAAGAGGTTTACAACAACAACCTCAAACACTTCTCTTTCTTTCTTTTTCCACAAAACAAAGATCCTAATAGTTTAGGATAGAAGATATAGCTCAAGTGTGGAAACAATGTTTTTTGGAAAACAAGAACTCAAAGAAAACACTTGGGAAATTTCTTATAAAAGATAAAGAATGAAAGCCAATACAAAAATCCCAAATTCCAATTTCTTTGATTTTTCCAAAACCCAAAAACACAAAGAATAAATCTTGTTAGCACTTAAAACTCTTTTAAAACTCTTTTAATCACTTTAGAAAACTGGTATTTTTCTTCTTGAAAAACTTGGCCAAAATCCCCAAAGAGATGGGGTTTATATAGCCCCTAGGAAAAACTAGCCGTTAGGCTGATGTGGCAGTCTGACCAACTGCCGGTCGACCGGCCCGTCGACCGCCAACGGTCAAAAATGTGACCGTTGGGCAGCAGCGGTCGACCGGTCCGGTCGACTGAAAATTCCCGAGAGCAGAGCTCTCAACTCGGTCGACCGGTCCGGTCGACCGACTACATGTGTCGCCAGCGTGCACGATTGTGCACATCGGTCGACCGACCCGGTCGACCGGCCACTTGGTGCGGTCGACCGGTCCGGTCGACCGAACTGGCCTGGCAGGCACAGTGCAGGGTCAGAAAAACAGTGTAAAATATTTTCTAAAAATCTTTTAACACTTCTAAAAAATTCACAAAATTTGTTTTATCATATTATATTAAAACATACACATGTGATAAAAATTTCAAGACAATATATCAACATATCAATTTATTTTTGTGTCTTGCAAATTTTATCAAAAACAAAACTTGTATTTTTATCAAACTTGATTTTTCCAAAACATGAATAGGATAGTCAAAATAAGTTTGTCTAGCAAGTTTAAAGCATATATGTATATCTAGAACATATCTAATATACATAGGTATAAGGTAAACTTGTTTTGATCTATTATTCATGAAAACCAAAAACCAAATCATGAAACGTGTGTGTTTTGTGCACTTGAGCATATCAACTAAACTAAGCTTTACAAATGGATCTAAAACTCTATCTAAACTAGGATACCTAAGTCTTCTTGTCGATCTTCCATCTTCAAGTAGACTTGCTCCAAAAACTCCGTGATTCTCCAAGTGCAAAGGTATGATCTTTAAGCTTTGGCACCGGAATCACCATGATAGGCTTCTAAACTCCTTGTTGAAGCTAATCACCAACTAATATCCTGTTAATGATCTGAAACTTAGAAACACAAGAATATAAGTAAACATAACTACATGAGTGTTGATCATCATCAAAACTAGAGTGGAAGGCCATTGGGCCAACAGTCAATTCCTTGGCAATTGTCTTGTATCTTGGTCTTCCAAAAAGCAAAATTCGGTAGCCCTTTCAACCGCCGAGGCGGAGTATGTTGCAGCCGGAGCTTGTTGTGCACAAGTTCTTTGGATGAAATATACTCTCCTCGACTATAATTTACACTTTGATCATATTAAAATATTTTGTGATAATACTAGTACAATTCACATGACAAACAATGCAAATCAACATAGTAAAACCAAACACATTGACATTAGGTATCACTTTCTTAGAGATCATTATGAGAAAGGTGATATTGATATTTATTATGTTTCTACCGATTTTCAACTTGCCGATATTTTTACTAAACCTTTGGATTATGCTAGATTTTCCTTTATTTGTGGTGAGTTAAATGTTTGCATTATCGATTCTTAAAACATTTTGTTGTTTTTGTTTTGTTTAACCCTTTTTGATGTATGACAAAAAGGGGGAGAAAAAGAATAAGTTTGTTGTTTATTTAAGCTTTTCAAAAACTATTGTGTTTTCAATGCTTTATGTTTCTCATTGTCATTCTTTATACATAGCATTGTTTGAGGGGGAGCTTTCCAAAGCTCTTCTTCCTCTTTTGTTTAAATAACTTATATGTTTTGTCATCATCAAAAAGGGGGAGATTATTGGCCCAAGGTTACAATCACCCGTGTTTTGTGTGTTTTGATGATTACAAAACATATTAGTTATTTGTACTAATAATGTTTGTTGTTTAAGTGTGTTTCAGGGTTCTAACCAAACTAGAAGGGTTCTTCCCTAAAGGAAAGTGTTTTGGACTCAAGTCAACTCAATTTGGGCTCAAGAATCAAGTTTTGAAGATCTTATGGTGAAAAGCCCTCTTGAAGCACTTGTAGTACTTAGAACCAATGTAAGAAATAGTTTGTTAAAGTTTGAGTTTTGAAAATTGGCTCTAGGATACACACACACAAGTTTATATTTAAGTTTTCATGTTTAAAACTTTGGTTTCATGCCTTAGTATATATGTACATGACCCTAAGTTTTATAAAAATGAATATCATGTTTAGATCATGTTTGTATACTTTTTCCAGCATATTACTTAGTTTTCTTTACTTCAAAACATTTCTACAAAATTTCCCAAGTTTCAGAATTCTGCTGCTGTTTTTCTGTTTCAGGCGAACCCGGCCGACCGGCCCGGTCGACCGGCGCCTGTATCAGGACGTGCACGCTTGTGCACGTCTGTCGGCCGATTGCTCGGGTCGACCGACTGCTAGCAGTCTGCTCTCGGGTTTTCTGGGTCGACCGCCCGGGTCGACCGCCCGAAGAAAACTGTGTTTCTTTTTTAGGACGATTGACCCGAGCGGTCGACCCGAGCCCAACGGCTAGGCGGACGGTCGACCGTACGGGTCGACCGCCAAGCCTGCAAAAGCCCAACGGCTCTTTCCTCTTTTGTGCAATTCTGAAAACTGTTTTCTTAATCTATTTTTGCAGACTTTTTCTGAGGTTTTGGAGAACTTTTTCAGGTCAAATAAGGTTAAAATAAATTGTTTTTAACCCTTTCTTCTCCCTATAAATAGAGGAGTATAGCCTCTTGCAAAATACCAAGAAAAATCCTCAAGTTTTCATAGTTTTCAAAAAGAAAAGAAAAGTGTTTAAGCTCTTCATTTCCAACTCTTTCTTGAGCTTGTTTTCAGTTGTGTTTGTTAGCAAATTTCATTCTACAACTGAGTTTTTCTCACTACACTTCATAGAGCCAAAAATCCCTTACTCATTCTATAAGGAAGTTGTAAAAGAGTGAGATATTGTAAAGAGTTTAGTGATCTTGTTGTGATCACTTTGGTTACTTGTCTCTTCTTCTTGTTCTTGTGGAGACACCTCTTCGGTAGAGGTTATTGTAATTGGTGGAGCTCGGTGCTCGGGTCTTCGGTAGACCGTTGTAAGCGTCCTCGGTGGATAGTGGAAACCCTTCACGGAGGTGAAGGCGGGGAGTAGAGCGGTGGCTCGAACCTCGAAACAAATATCTTGTGTTTGCGATTGCTTTGTGTTTTTGCTCTCTATTGCTTTCTATTTCTCTTACACTCTATTGCTTTCAATTACTTGCTTGAGATCTAGTTTTCCTTCCTTGTGTTATTGCTTCTAGTTTGTGTTACTTGTGATATATCTTGTGTGTATTTCATCATTACATATTATTCATTCTTTGTTCGATCAATTCTCATACAACAAAGTTGCATTGCGCACCTCTAACCCATTCAAGGGGAATCAGGAGGAAGGAGTTCAGAACCCTTCACGGGGTATTCGGCTCTTAGTCTTGTTTTGAGAGATCGTTGCATCATTCATCCATCTTAGTTTTAAAAAGATTGTTAGATTAGCAATTACACCTATTCACCCCCCTCTAGGTGTTTTTAACATTGCATAGGTCGAAGGGCATTCTTCGGTATGCAAATGTTCCAAAGGGACAGGTGAAGGTAGTCTTGTCTTGATCCTCGGGAGCGATAGGGATTTGATTGTATCCTGAATATCCATCCAGGAAACAGTAATACTCATGTCCAGCTAGTCTCTCGAGTATTTGATCTACGAATGGAAGGGGAAAGTGGTCTTTACACGTGGCAACGTTTAATTTTCGGTAATCAATGCAGACTCGAATCTTCGTTGGAAGAAGAGTTTGTACTAATTCTTTCTTATCGTTTTCTACCACGGTAAACCCTGCTTTCTTTGGCACAGCGTGGACTGGACTAACCCACTGGCTATCGGATATGGGATAGATGATCCCATTGTCTAATAGCTTCAAAAATTCAGCTCTAACAGCCTCTTGCATGATCAGGTTTAGTCTACGTTGTGGGTCATGTTTAGGTTTTGCATCTTCCGTCAAATGAATCCGGTGTTGCACAATGGATAGACTGATTCCCTTTATATCAGCCATGGTCCAACCAATGGTTTCTCGATTTTCCCTTAATACTACAAAAGATTCTCTTCCTGTTGTTTTGTAAGATGGGACGCAATTATCACGGGAATACTTTCTTCTCACCTAAGTACTGATACTTGAGATGACTAGGAAGAACCTTAAGCTCGGAAGAGGGAACTTGATCTATCAATGGTTGTTCCTTGTGTAAGGGAAGGATAGGGGTGGCATCTATTGCCCACTCCATTGTGGATTCAATTATTGATCAAGGTTGAAGTCATCAGATTCCAACTCAAATTCTCTATCAGACTCATATTCAATCTCCATTTCATGTTCACTTGCTAATCCCTCGATTAAGTTCACTTCAAATGACTCGTTATCCAAATCTCGAGATTGTTTTCCCAGGTGGGAAAATATTTACCTCTTTTGTCATATCTCTAAAAGTTAAACGCATTGATCCATTCCTACAGTTGAGATTGCGTTTGCAGTGTCTAGAAGGGTCGTCCTAGAATGACAGGTGTCTGAGCTTTGGGATTATGTACGGGTTGCGTCTCTAGAACAATGAAATTCACGGGGTAAATGAATTCCCCGACCTGAATGAGAACATTTGTAATCTCCCCCTTTGGAATCTTTACAGATCGATCAACCAATTGTATAGTAACTCTGGTTGGACGGAGGTCGCCTAACCCGAGTTGCTGATACACAGAGAAAGGAAGAAGATTGATGCTGGCTCCTAGATCAAGTAACACCCTATTTATCGTGGTCTGTCCTATATACAAGAAATGGTTGGACTCCCTGGGTCTTTATATGTCACAGGAATTGGCCCAGTTAGCAACTCACTTATGTTAGAAGCAAGGAAGACCTTCTTTGGGACATTTATTTTCCTTTTCTTGGTGCACATATCTTTTAAGAACTTGGCATATGAGGGACTTGTTGTATGGCATCAAGAAGGAGTACATTGATCTGGATTAGTCCTATTCTAAATGCAATGCGAACGTACCTTGCTCTAGCAGTCTTCAACAGTAAAGTAAATAAATTGAAAAGACACGTGCCTAAAATGTAAACGTCTAATCAATTTTTAAACTTTTCAACAAATGTTTTACTGTTGGTTTATTAGCAGGCTCCTGGTGATGGAATACAAGAAATAAAGTTTGTAGAAAACTATATTTTTGCAAAGCAAGCAGCCCTGCACAAAACCAGTCAGTAGTGAACTCTTTTTTTACCGCGGATCCGCGACCAGAGCCGAGGAAACGCGGCAATTCAGTACTTGGGGGTCTCTGCTTTCTAGAATAGAGGCCCAAGACCACTTATATGTTACTACAATCTTTTTTTCTATTTCCCTAACCTGTAACCTGCAACAGAGAAGAAAAATTCGTTTTAATTTCAAAAATTCAATAAAAATCGTTACCCTCCCCGGTAACGGCGCTAAAAATTTATTCGGAAGGATTAATTGTATTGAGAAAGGGTTTAGAGTAAACCGTTGATGTCCGTGTACCGATGATCAAAAACTTCGAATGTATATGTAGGTTTACTTTACTCCTTCCGAATCACCGTTCGTAGCATAAGCTAGGACGGGTCGTATCCGCAGGGAGGGTTAGCAATAGAAGCATTCAAGGTTTTTATATTTAAATTTTCATGAAGAAAAATGAAAGTTCTTCTTTGTTTAAGAAATGAAAAACAAAACGATGTAGAAAGTGAGTGAAAAATCTTTGTGGGTTTTGTAGAGGAAAGGAAGAGACGAAAATAGAGATGGAAGAAACATGGAGATATTTGAAAAGAGAAAGTTTTCAGAAGAGGGTTTTTGAAGTATGATAGAAAGAAAATCCATGACTAACTAACATTCTAATTTACTAACTTACTACTCTCATTGGGTGATGCATGCCTCATATTGATTCATCGGTAATGGCATGTCTTGCTTTGCCAAGTCCTTGTATTGTCCCATGTCGAGTATGTGTTCTCATCTAGGCTAGGCTAGTTGCCTCCTTGAATCATTGGCTCCCTAAATAGATTTTTAACAATGGAACAAGGATAGTCACTCTTAAGGATGCTAAGAAAACATGCAAGATTCATTAGTCCACCAAAGCTATAATCAAGCTAGCAAGAAATAAGAAACTTGTAATATAGTCATTAGCATAGTGAAGTGCTCCATCTTCATGTTCCATCAAGGCACTTGTTCTAAAGACAAGCTCTAAGTGAGGCTCACATGAATCATATGGAGGGGGAACATAGCATTTGCAAAGAATTAAAAGTAACTCATCTTCATTGGGGTAAGATAGACTTGTAATTTGCAAGACTAAAAAGAATAAAGCATCCAATGATTCATATAAGTTAGCAATCACCTAAGAGTTAGTAGTTAGTAAAATTAAAAATTAGTTAGTCATGTTAATGAATTAGCTAGACATGAGAATAAATAACAAGCAACAATTCAGTGAAGGAAGTAAATACAAGAAAGTAAAAGCTTAAAGAAAATAATGCACTAGAACAAGAAAAGATTGGAAGATTGGAAGCTTGATCCTTGTATTGCGTTGTCACCTTCTCCAATTACAAAGATTGCTCACTCTCACTCTCTCTTTTCTGGATTCTAGAAGGAGAAAAGGAAAATTACATAAGAGATTAAAGAAAACCTAGAGAAACCCTAACAATTTTTCTAAAAATAATGCTCTTTTCTCCTCCCTGATTACAGAGGCCCTAGGGGTCTATTTATAGCCTTCAGGAGAATAGGCCATCCCACTTCAGCCTCCGGATCAAACGCTGAAATAACGGCCAGAAGATTGCCGCGGAACCGCGTCCAGTGCCGCGTTTCCGCGGCCGAATCTTGGCCTCTGTGCTAGCGGATTTTTGTGCCTTTCGTTGTATCTCGTATCCCCAGCTGGATCTTCTAGAAAGTGAGAATACGCTTTGGATCTGTTCAGATCTGGGCTTTCTTCTTGTGGGCTTCTAAATTACTCTTTAATTCCTTAAAAATCATAATTGTTGGGCCTTCTTCTCCATTAAATATTGGACCTGAAAAAAGAGAGAAAAAAGTAATAAAAATCCAATATTTATTCAGATAAAGCATAGCATGGTGGTAGAAAATGATGCATAAATGAACTCCAATCATGAATCGGTAAAACAAAACAAGAAAATGGAAATGAAATGAAAAGTGAAGGAAGTGATTTGGAAAATAAAAATAGAAAAGAACTTGTGGTGAAGAAGGTGAAAACAATGATGAACTATGAAGGTGGTGAAGACATCGATAGAAAAATGATATCAGGGTTTTGAAATTGATTTTTAAAACAAAGTAAAAAAAAGATAAAAACTATAAAATAAGACTCATGGCTACTGACTACTAATTGCTCCACTAATCATTCTAACCTCTTAGTGATAGTTACCTCATATGGATCCTTAGCCATCACTAATCTTTGGCTTCAAGAGACGATACAAAGTAAGGCTCATAAGAAGGTTCTTCCACATTCAAACAACACATCCATAGCACACAATCAAAATGCAAACTACTATTAAATCGTCAAAATCAATAAGGTGAGCATGAAATAGAGAAGACATTGCAAGTTAGTTTATTAGTGGGTTAGATGTTTGAATGTTAGAATGCTAGAATCCATCATCATGAGCCATCAATGGCTCTTGCAAGAGCAAGGCCTTGTAGAGCCTATTAGATTCATGTGGATTATCAAGTAAGAGGTTAGATGATTAGTGGTTAGTAGTTAGATTGTCATGAGAAGAAAAACTAGCTAAGCATCATGTAGAAGATGTAGAAGATTACAATAGAGAATAAAGGAGACACTTTTATATAGATTATCACTATCTAATACATCAATATCTCTCTATCTCTCTCTGAATCATCTCAGCCCTACTACAAGATCTAAAACAAAAGGAAAAAAAGAAAATAAAACAAAAGAAAAGAAGAATACCTACACTACACCATACTAAAAGAGAGAAACCTAGCTTACTCGCTAATCTGCCTGCGTCTCAGATCTCTGCTGGGCTTTATATAAACAAAAGGAGGTTCTAGAAGACGAGACGAGGCGACACGTCAAAAATCGATATATGGCTCACCAAGATGGCCGCGAAAACGTGGCCATAGCCACATTTTTGCGACCATACCAAGCACTTAGGTCCCTGGTTTTGGCAAGCGGTTTCGTCTCGCTTCGGGAACCTTCCAGATATTCTTGGATTCAGGTATTTGCGTTCGGATTTTCGTCAGACACGCGCCAACATTTAGATTCAATGTATGTTCTAGAAATTCTCTAGCTTGGCCTTTAAGAAATTCGGATTTAATTACCCAAAAATGGGTTTAATTAAGCAATTATTACCCTTTTGCCCTTCTAGTCTTGATTATCTGCAAAGAGACCAAAACACGGTTTAGAAACGTTATTTTATTCATAAATTGGTAGATTTGACTTGCTGTCATGATATCCTTGATTGATTTGAAAGAGTATTTGATTTTATTCTTATATTTTTACCTTAGACTAGGCTTGGTTGCTTTCTCTTTTTCTTGTGACTATTGGTGAACTTGTTTGTGGGAGTGTTTGTATATGTATTCGTGGTCGAGAGACCCAAACACATCTAGGTTAATTAGAACACATCACCACCCAAGCAAGAATCCAAACCAGATGTGGTTATGACTCAACCAACATATTTGCAGGATATGTTCTATCCCATTAGAACCACACTTCCATCTTGCATCCAACTTCCATCGATTGGTGAACATAACTTTGAACTCAAGTCTCAGTTCATCAACACACTCCCTAAGTTTCATGGCTTAGAGTCTGAAGATACTTATTTCTTCATAAGAGAATTTGAGAAAGTATGCTTAATGATAAAATCTCACACCTTATAGATGATGCTATTAGGTTGAGATTTGTCCCATTTGCTCTTAAGAACTTAGCAAAGAAATGGCTTTACAGCTTAACGGCCAGCTCTATCACATTATGGGATGGTTTCATCAAGGTCTTCTTGATTATCCAATTCATAAGACCCTCTCATTAGGAAGAACATCATGCAGCTCAAGAAAGAACCTAGTGAACCGTTTTGGAGGTACTTTGAATGCTTCAAAGACCTCCTTGTCTAATGTCCTCATCATGGATTAGAGAAATGGAGATAATGCCAAATTCTCTATTATGGTTTAGATTACTCAACCAAGACCCTATTAGAAACCATGTACCAAGGGGGATTCTTGCAAAAGGATGAAAAATGAAGGATGAGATTTATATGAGAATCTAGCTGAAAAGATCATCTAATAGAAACCAACTAATCAAAACTCTAGGAATTCAAACTTAATCTCTTCAAAAGGAGGTCTCCACTCAATTGAATCATCCATAACTGCCGAGGCTAAAACAACAAACCTAGCAAGAAGACGGGAAGTTTTAGAAACTAAGAAACTAGTTCCAGTCAACTAAGTCAGCCCAAACCAATTTTTAACTCCGGGCTGTACTTACTGTCAAGCCATGAATCATATGTTTAAGGAGTGTCTAGTGTTTCAAGCTCAATAACAATTTTCTGAACTGATGAATGCGACCTTTTCAAGGCCCAATAATAATTCTTATGCACAAACGCACAATCCTGACTGGAGAAATCACCCGAATTTCTCATTGAGGCAAAATAACAATGGCCACTCATGGTCAACCATTCAAACCCCTTTCAACATTCTAATATTTTTTCCAATCATCAACCCAACTTTTTAAATTACCATCACAATTGTCCCAACCATCCACCCAAATTTTCAAATTATCAGCAAAATTTTCCCAACCAAGCTCCATAATCTTCCTTCCAAAATCCTTAACTTGAGAAGAGAATGACTGATTTTGAGAAAAATATGGAAAGGTCATGAAAAACTAAGAGTCCCTTATGCAAACAGTACAGAGGCTAGAGGTTCAAGTGAGCCAATTAACCAATCCACAGAATAAGAGGCTAAAAGGCACCTTCCCAACCAGCCAGTAACGAATCCTAGAAATTCTCAACAAGCCCATTTGGCTGAGGATTGATTAGTCTCTAAAACTACATATTTCATACAACATCTTCTCAAATAAATTCTGCTAATAATACCTCTCTTACATGTTTATAGGTCCATTGTGTGAAAATGAAGAAGAATACCCAAAATCACCATTTTATGGGTGATTAAAGGCCTATAAGGATATCCATTGACCTAAGAGGGTGATTCGGTCAAAATCCGGAGCCCAAAACCAGAAACCAAGACATGCAGCAGACAGGGGACAAACATGATAGCGCGCGGCAGGCGGCGCCGCGTGCGCGGCCACAGTATGGCTATAGAAGCGCGAACATATGGCCGCGCTTCCGCGGCCATACGGGCGCGGCCCTGCCCGTACTTTGGGCCAGGGGTTTTCCCCCTGGCCCCCTTTCCCCTAGTGCCTATAAATGCCCCCTGGGGGTTCTTCTTCAGGGAGATATACTGAGAGTTAGGGTAGTTTCTTCTCCATGTTGTAGTTTAGGATAGTTTTGATTAGTTGTTCTTCTTCTTCTTTTGTATTTCCATTTTTATAGATCATGTAATAGGAAAGAGAGTAATTATAGGATAGAAGAGAAAATTCTTGTAATGGAGGGTGACACTCTTGAAAGGTTCTTCCTTTATCTCTATTTACTTCTTCTCTAACTCTTTACATGTTTAGCTAATCTTTTCTCTCATGGCAACTAACCACTAACCCCTAAATAGTCTAACTTCTTACTTGATAATCCGCATGAATCTAATAGCCTCTACTTGGGCGATTGATGGCTCATGATGATGGATCTAACACTCTAACATCCTAACTCTCTAACAAGCTAACATTACTTTACTCCATGCTTACTCTTGTTTAGTTTTGATGGTTTAAATATAGCTTGCTCTTATTTTGTTAAGTTTAGATGTGATGAGTTAACATATGGGTCATGCTTTGAAAAACTCTTGAGCCAAGGACTAGTGATGGCCAATGATACATGTGTGATTATACACATTTATTGCATTATTCTTTATTACATTTCACATTTATCATGTAATAAATCTGCTAAATTCCTTGTCTTAATATCTATTTTGCAGAAGATAATCATGGGGAGAAAGAGGATAAAATCAAATAAATATCAGTTAAATTCAGATTTAACTAGACCTATTTGGTTAGAGGAGGATGATCCCAAATCCAGTTGGTTAAATTCAGTTTTTGGTGAATCAGGTAGTTAAAGCTAAAGATCAACCGAGGATAATATCAAATACAGAGTCCAAATCTAAAGGGATAAATGGATAGAGAGAAGATCAATGGATGAGATAAAGCAATTCTGACTCAGATTCTGGCTGGATATGTATTTGAATCATAACTTTCGCTACTAGAAATTAAATCTGATGATTCAAGATGATCCAGAAAGAGGATTTAAAGGGCTACAACTCTTAAGTTGATCATTATTTCTAGTTCTATCATTTGATAAGTGATATTTAGCAATCAATACGCTACTAAACTGCAGATCAGAACAGAATATCTACATCAAATCAAATTTGGAGATAAGGAGAGGATTCAAATTCAGAAATAGCCAGCTTTCCTTATCTTCATACTCCTCTATTCTCTGCATTTCTCCTATAAATACCTGCAATCTCAAAGGCAAAAGGGGAGGACCATGCAGAATAAAATTTAGTCCACATTTTCATTCTTTTTAGTATAGGTTTTTATTTTCTTTTCATGTAATTTTTATTTCTTTATAAGTATAGTTTAGACTGAGATTCATGTAAGTAGGAGAGAGAGGCTTATATTGAGAGTGACACCGATGTACCTCCTCCTTTCTTCCATTGTTTCTGCAAGCAATAAAAGGTAATTTTTTATGTTTACCATTACTTTTGTTTTCTTCTTCTTCTTTCTACTTTTTCTCTTTGGTTATGATGAGCATTCAAGTGAATCTAGAAGCATCAGTGTAGTCATGTTTGTGTGAGTACCAACGATATTACATGATGATGTTCTCCTCCTCAAGATTCTGTATCATTTCATTCTTATTCATCTTGATGATGTAATGCGAATGGGGACTGAGCTCGATCTTATATTTTATGCGTTAAACGCCTCTGAAGCAAGGTAGAACATGCAAGGGTTCTAGGTAAGTGATCAACCAGAGAAGGTAAGTATTTCTTTAATCTCTTCTTTCTTTTCTTTTATTTCTTTAGTTTAGATCACCAACACCAACAACACCCAACTTTTTCATCATTCATTTCGATTTCTTTGTATATGTCTATTTTCTGTTTTTCTCCACCTTCTCATTCTACCACTTTCTTTCTAACTTAACTTTAACTCAATTTTTCCTTTTTATTTTAAAGAACTAAAGAAGAACTTTAACCACACTTTGTAGCCTAAAAGAGAACTTACTAAAAAGCTTCTATCGCTAGTCCCTCCTTGTGGATCACGAACCGCATAGCCACTTGCTATAGCGGTAGCATTGAGTACCTTGCACTCTTTATTCTTAAGTTCTGAAATTCTGTATTTTTGTGCAGGTTCCAACTCAATCAAATTTTAGCGCCGTTGCCGGGGAGGGACGGTAAGTAATTCTCATTAAAGTTTACATTTTTGGTTAACCTTCTTCTTGGTTTTTGGTGTACAGATTTAACAACAAGGAACTTTTGCTGCAGTGGACATATAAGTGGCCTTGGACTCTGCTCAAGAAAGAAGAGCCAAGAAGCCCTCAGATTTGCTACATTCCTGTGGCAATCTGAGTGAACTACTAACCTGTACTTTCTGCAGGTTAGCTGAAATGCAAAATTTAATATCTATAGCTATTAATTTCCTTGTTTGTCTCATTGTACTTCCTTTCTAACCTCAACAGTAAAATGATGTTTGATAAATGCTAAAAACGGTTTAGACTCTGCATTTAGGCACGTGTTTAATTGATTTACATCTTACATTACTGTTGAAGAGTGCTGGAGTAAAAGGTACGTTTGCATGGCATATAGTTTAGGAAACGTTCTTGAGTGATTATTTGCTTGTTGAATGTTACTTTTCTTTATCCTGCACACTTTGCACAATCAATCTTAAGGGCTTGTCCTATAAACAAGATAAGGTAGGGAAGTCATTACCCTCCCTTAGCCCACAAACAATCTCCTCACTCACTAACCCAAGCCTAACTAAAAATGAGTAGACGTTGGCCCTAGGGACATCTCAGACTCAATTAGGAGATTATCCTAAGGGGGAATGTGTTAGAATTTGACTCCTGCTAAATCAGTGTCTAAGAAAAGGGATTGAGGGGCGAAACCTCGAAGGCTGGTGGTTTGGCTTAATTAGGCCCGTCGCTTTTGCGCGGATACCTCCCACCAATCTTGTCCTGACCTGGCCGATTAACTTGTGGTCAGATTCGGCAATATACCCCTAGTGGACAGTCTAACCAGTTTGGAGTTGATCGGTCACATATATTGCATACATATTATCACATTTCCATGCTTGTTATCTAAATAAATCATATTAATAAGTCCTATTGTTCTTTATAAAATGCAGGCCCATTGCTAAAGGATAGGTCAGAGAAACGAGCCCAAAAGCCCATTTAATTCAGAATAAATTCGAAATCAGGGAATCAGGGCAAATCTTGGTATATCAGAGAGGTTGAAAACTGGTTGAAATGAATCCTCTCAAATCAAGCGGTTGAAGCCAACAAATTAAAAATCGTTTCGTCAAATTAGGGAGCTGCAACAGTAAAACCAACAAGACAAAAGGAAGCCCAAAGCCACGTCAACTAATCCTCCACCTGATGTGGCCAATTGGTCACATCCAGGCTGCGGATCCGCGACTTGTTGGTGGAGATAAGGGGAGCGTTTGCTCCCCTTATCTCCTCACTCCCTTCCCTCTGAGGTTTTGCCTATAAAAGCTAGGGTTTTGTACTGAAAAAGTAGCGAGGACTAGGATTAAATTTCTTGCTCATTTTTAAGGTTTAGGCTCTTTGTTAGATAGTGTAGAAAAGTTGTATCTCTATTCTTTAATTTGTAGTTTAGTCAAATACCAGTGAGAGAGAGGACTGAGTGATTGTAATCTGAAGATTGAAGTGACATCAATAAAGGATCAAGCTTTCTCCTCTTCCACTCAAATTCACGGGTATGTCTTATGTTATTTTCATGTCTCGTTTGTATTATTCATGAGTAGCTAAATCAGTTTTCTGGGCTCACTATTACTCCTCTCTCTGTTCCTCTTCTTTTCGAATGATTTTGATGAAATGACCCAATGAATCATTTGCATGCCTAACTTAAGCCTTACTTCTTTAAAGTGTTCTTGAAGGCACATGAGGATGGGTTTGAATTTTTAACTTCTACCTCTTTTCAAAACGTCTCTTGAACTTGTTTTTATCTCATACTTAAACTTCTTGATGATTTAACATTTAACTCAAAACGAAATTCTTAAAGAATAGAATTAACCTTTCCAATCATCTTATATGTTTTGCTTAAAACTTTCTAGAATCAATCTTAAGTTTTGCCTATGATCAAGTTGAGGCATTCAGATTTTCAAGAGAAGAACAGATCATTGAGTAGTGAGATAGTGAGCCCAGATCTTCTTCTTCATTAAAAAAACAACAAATCGCTTTTTAAACTTTATACAAAATTCACCTTTTCCAAAGCCTTCTCCAAAGTTGCAATTTCTCTTTTAATCATCTCCCTTCTTTCCATTCTCTTTTCAATTAAAAAACGAGCACAATTCTTTGTTATTAAACGAAACACCGAAAAGCTTTCATCGCAGTCCTCCTCGTGGACACGGCCCGTTAGCCACAAGCTACACGGTAAATTTCTTAACTCTTTGATTTTACAATCAATTTTTGTGCCTAATAAAGCATAAGTATTCACGCCTAAAAGTGGTTCATATAATAAAATCCTTAGTTTTGTGGCCTTGTTTGCTCGAGTCTTAAGTCCTTGGGGTGTTTTCCACCCGGTGCCCTAAGATCGTTTGGTTTAGGAGTCATCGATAAAAGGCTCGCTACATGGGCAGATTAGAAAGCCTAATAGAACTAAGGAATAATACCACCAAAAAATATATATAAATAAATAAGACATAAGAGTTAGAGTTAATGAACCCTTAGTCAAAATTTTCACGTCACAAGGTGCATATGACTTTAGGTAAAGTAACAGACTAGATGAGAAGTATAATTTGACTCCTTACTTTGATTGATAACAAATTTTTGAATAGAAGCCAAGTTTAGGAATGAAAAATTCAGTTTTCTTATAACTTATAGATTACTTAAATCTTACAATTATATTTCAAATATTTTTTCTTTCAAAATGCTTTTCAAAATAACTAACTCTTTGTTTCTCTTTCTTTATGGATTTTGTGGGTGTAATCCACTGAAAACCCTCATGAGAAAAAACTCGTCCTCTAGGGGTAACCTAGAGGTTTAACGGCTTGTTGCACAAGCTCAGTACAATCGCGTGACCTGCGAAAGTGGTCTAATAATATTTGGTTTAGTTTTGTTGTTTTGCTCGAGGATGAGCAAAAGATAGGTGTGGGGGTGTGATTGTACATATCTTTTGCATTCTTTTCATTACACTCCAATATTTATCGTGTAATAAATCTGCTAATTTCTTTGTCTTAAATGTCTATTTTGTAGAAGATAATAATGAAGAGAAAGAGGATTAAACCAAATAAATACCAGTTAAAATCAGATTTAACTGGATCTATTTGGTTAGCTGAGGATGATCCCAGATTTCGTTAGAGCAAATCAAGGATTGGGGCAAATGTTTAGCTAAAGATCAGAGCAAATCAGAAAGATAACACCAAATGGAAACCAGTAAATTAAGATTCTATAAATCCATTTTGGTTAGCTAAAGATCAATCGAGGATAATATCAAATACAGAGAGAAAATGGATAGAGAGAAGATCAACAGATGAGATGAAGCAAGTTTGACTCAGATTCTGACTGGATACATTTCAGTATTTGAATCATAACTTACGCTACCGATTCTCAAATCGATGATTCAAGATGATCCAGAAAGAGGACTTACAGAGCTACAACTCTTATGTTGATAACTATTTCTAATTCTGTCATTTAATAAGTGATATTCAGCAATCAACACGCCAACAAACTGCAGATCAGAACTGAATATCCAAATCAAATCAAGTTTGGAGATAAGGGAGGATTCAAATTCAGAAATAGCCAGCTTTTCCTATCTTTATACTCCTCTAACCTCTGCATTTCTTCTATAAATACCTGCAACCTCAAAGGCAAGGGGGGACGACCATGTAGACATAGGATTTAGTTCAGTTTTTCATTCTTTTTAGTGTAGGGTTTGTTTTTCTTTTCATGTAATTTTCAGTTTTAGTTTATGTAAATCAGAGGAGATCAGAGTTTCATAGGAGAATGAGAACGAAGTTTGTGCTGAGAGTAATGTAAGATTTCCTTCTTTTCTTTTATTGTTATAAAATCGAATCTGTAGTTCCCTTTTGTATGTACTTTGTTTTTGTGTTCTTCTTCTTCTTCTCTACTTTTCTTCTTTTGGTACAATTGCTATCCAAGTGAGTCTAAAAGCATCAAAAGAGCCTTGCCTTTGCGAGTGCCACCGATAACCCACGACGATGGATTTTGAGTGTCATTCTGTATCACTTCATACTTGTAACGTCTTGATGATATAATGTGGAGGAAACGGGAATCAACTCTTATGGGCTATACGTTGATCGCCTCACTTCAAGGTAACATCATTGCAAAAGATTCAAGGTAGGTATTTGGCCCAAAGAAGTAAGTAATTTTTTTAGCTTCTTTTCTTTTAATCATTTAGTTTAGAACACCACAACACCCACTTCTTTTATCACTCCTTTTCTATTTCTTTGTACATATCCAATTCTGGTTTCTACATCTTTCCAATCTCTTACTTTCTACCTAACTTCATTGTAATTTATTTTTCTTTTCTTTTTAAGAAACTAAAGAAGAACTTTAACCATTAATGGTAGCATAAAAGAGAACTTGCTAGAAAAGCTTCCATCGCTAGTCCCTCCTTGTGGATCACGACCCGCATAGCCACTTGCTATTGCGGTAGAATTGAGCATCTTACACTACTGTTTTAAAAGTTCTGAAATTCTGTATTTTGTGTGCAGGTTCCAAAAATTGATTGTAAAATCAAAGAGTTAAGAAATTTATCGTTGTGGCTAGCGGGTCGTGTCCACGAGGAGGAATGCGATGAAAGCTTTTCAGTGTTTCGTTTAATAACAAAGAATTGTGTTCGTTTTTTAATTGAAAAGAGAATGAAAAGAAGGGAGATGATTAAAAGAGAAATTGCAACTTTGGAGAAGGCTTTGGAAAAGGTGAATTTTGTATAAAGTTTAAAAAGCGATTTGTTGTTTTTTTAATGAAGAAGAAGATCTGGGCTCACTATCTCACTACTCAATGATATGTTCTTCTATTGGAAATCTGAATGCCTCAACTTGATCATAGGCAAAACTTAAGATTGATTCTAGAAAGTTTTAAGCAAAACACATAAGATGATTGGAAAGGTTAATTCTATTCTTTAAGAATTTCATTTTGAGTTAAATGTTAAATCATCAAGAAGTTTAAGTATGAGATAAAAACAAGTTCAAGAGACGTTTTGAAAAGAGGTAGAAGTTAAAAATCCAAACCCATCCTCATGTGCCTTCAAGAACACTTTCAAGAAGAAAGGCTTAAGTTAGGCATGCAAATGATTCATTGGGTTATTTCATCAAAATCATTCGAAAAGAAGAGGGAACAGAGAGAGGAGTAATAGTGAGCCAGAAAACCGATTTAGCTACTCATGAATAATAAATACAAAATGAGACATGAAAATAACACAAGACATACCCGTGAATTTGAGTGGAAGAGGAGAAAGCTTGATCCTTTATTGATGTCACTTCAATTTCAGATTACAATCAGTCAGTTCCTCTCTCTCACTGGTATTTGGACTAAACTATAAATTAAAGAACAGAGATACAACTTTTCTACACTATCTAATAAAGAGCCTAAACCTTAAAAATGAGCAAGAAATTTAATCCTAGTCTTCGTTACTTTTTCAGTATAAAACCCTAGCTTTTATAGGCAAAACCTCAGAGGGAAGGAAGTGAGGAGATAAGGGGAGCAAACGCTCCCCTTTTCTCCACCAACAAGCCGCGGATCCGCGGCTTGGGCCGCGGATCCGCAGCCTTGATGTGGCCAATTGGCCACATCCAGGTGGAGGATCAGTTGGCGGGGCTTTGGGCTTCCTTTTGTCTTGTTGGTTTTACTGTTGCAGCTCCTCGATTTGACGAAACGATCTTTGATTTGTTGGCTTCAACCGCTTGATTTGGGAGAATTCATTTCAACCAGTTTTCAACCTCTCTGATATGCCAAGATTTGCCCTGATTCCTTGATTTCGAATTTATTCTGAATTAAATGGGCTTTTGGGCTCGTTTCTCTGGCCTATCAATGGGCCTGCATTTTATAAAGAACAATAGGACTTATTAATATGATTTATTTAGATAACAAGCATGAAATTGTGATAATATGTATGCAATTATATGACCGATCACACCCCACACTTATCTTTTGCTCGCCCTCGAGCAAAATATCAAAACTAATCTTAATCAATTATTAGACCACTTTTGCAGGTCACTCGATTGCACTGAGCATATACAACAAGTCGTTAAACCTCTAGGTTACCCCTAGAGGACGAGTTTTGTCTCGTGAGGGTTTTCAGTGGATTACACCCACAAAATCCATAAAGAAAGAGAAAAAAGTTAGTGTTTTTGAAAAGCATTTTGAAAAGAGAAAATATTTGAAGTATATTTGCGAGAGTTTAAGTAATCTGTAAGTTATAGGAATATCAAAATTTTCATTCCTAAACTTAGTCTCTATTCAACAATATGTCATCAATCAAAATAAGGAGTCAAATTATTTTTCTCATCTAGTCTATTAATTTACCCTGAGTCGTATGCACCATCGTGACTGTGAAGTTGACTAAGGGTTTTTTAACATTAACTCCTATGCCTTATTTATATTTATTTTTAGTGGTATTTTTTCCTCAATTCCATTAGGCTTTCTAATCTACCCATGTAACGAGACTTTAGTCAGTGACACCAAAACGGACAGTTTTAGGGCACCAGGTGAGAAAACACCCCTAAGGACTTAAACACTCGAGCAGACAAAGCCACGAAACCAAGGTTTTTATTTATAAAATGTACCCCTTTTAGGCGTGAATACTTATACTTCATGAGGCACAAATACCCAGCTTAATCAGAGGATTTATATATATATATGTATATATTAAACTTATCTAATCATCTTTCGTATAAATACCAAGGCTTATTTAGGCCAAAGCACCTAGCTAATCAATAATTAGATTTGTTCATCTTTCATAGATATATATATATATTTTTTATAAGGCATAAGAATCTTCGTTTTTTGAACTCTAAGTGTGTAAGTGTATGAAGTGTGCATATTTCATTAAGGAAAAGATCAAGACTAAATTACTTTGACAAATTATCTTCCTAACTCTAAAAATCAAACAGATAATCTTATTTTGACCAAGTTTAAGAAATACTAATTTTGATTTTCTTATTCCTTAAAATTAACTTAATTTCTTACAAAAAATATGTCAAAATATTGTTTCTTTTTTAAAAAAGTTTTTAGAAGTAAAGAAAATGTTAAATTTTTTTTAATAAAAAGAAAAACCTAAGTTATGTTAGAATCCTCCCCCACACCTATCTCATGCATTGTCTTCAATGTATGAATTAATGCATAGATGCATGAAAAAGATAACAGGGAAGGAAAATACTACCTTAAGGTGGTGGTTCCGGTGGTGGTCTGATTGGTCCACGAAATATTGCCCAATCGACTTTGCATGAAGTTCGGAGGAACCCACCAGAAATCTCTCTAATATAACCCACTACAATGATGTATGTGATTAGTCTACGATTATGCATTATTATATCGCATTTTCCCACCGATTTATGAATAAATTGTTGGTCTAAACCGTGTTTTGGTCTCTATTGCAGGTAAATCAAGAGTTCAAGGGCAAAGGAGTAATAAGAGCTTAATTAAACCCCTTTTAGGGTAATTAATCCCGAATTTCATGGAGGCCAAGTAAGGGATCATCTAGAAGATACGATGAACCTAGACTCTTACGCACGTCAGACGAATATTCGGGCAAAATTACCAGAAACGGGATATACTAGGAAGCTGCTAGAACCAACGGGGACATCCTGACAAAAACCAGGGACCTAGGTCTTTGGTATTGCCGCGAAAACGCAGCAATTGCCGCGTTTCCGCGGCAATAGAGTGGAGCCACGCGTCGATGTTTGACGCGTGGCCCCGTCTCGTCTTTCAGAGAGTTCCTATGCCTATATAAACCCCTGTAGTATTTGGCCAAAACGAGGGAGTTTTCATTTTGAGGCTAGGATTTCTATGTTTTAGTTTAGTATAGGTATGTGTTCTTCATTTCTTGTATTTTGTTATGTTATTTTGTTTTTAGATCTTGTAGTAGGGTTGAGAGATTCAGAGAGAGAGAGATAGAGAGGGATTGATATAATAGATGGTGACAGTCTATGTAAAGGTGCCTCCTTTCTCCTCCAATGTAATCTTCTTCATCTTCTACATGATGCCTTGCTAACTTTTCTTCGCATGGCAATCTAACTACTAACCACTAACCATCTAACCACTTACTTGATAATCCACATGAATCGAGTAGCCTCTATAAGGCCTTGTTCTTGCAAGAGCCATTGATGATGGCTCATGATGATGGGTTCTAACATCTAACTTGCTAACTTGCTAACCAAGCTAACTCTCTCTTATTTCATGCTTTCTTTCAATGGTTTGATGATCTAATATTTGTATTAGCTTGCTCTTGATGCAAGATTGAATGTGAAGAACCATCTCATTTGCCATGCTTTGTATCGTCTCTTGAAGCCAAGGATTAGTGATGACTGAGGATCAAATGTGAGGCAACTATCATTAAAAGGTTAGCATGGTTAGTGGAGCAATTGGTAGTTAATAGCCATGAGTTTTTATTTTATCTTGTTTTAAAAGCAATTCTTTTATCTTTTCATCGGTGTTTTTACCGTCCTCTTTGTTCACCCTTGTTTCATCTTCTTTACTACAAGCTTCTTCTTCTTTTCTATTTTGCTTTCCAAACCACTTCTCTTTGATTTTTCACATCGACGTTTTCGTCGCCCTCTTCACCTACCATATGCTTGTTTTCCTTTTCTTTTCTTTCATTTTTCTTTTCTAATTCTTTAACAAAGAAGAACTGTTAACAAATAACGTGAATAAAAAATGTCAATGCTTCTATCGCCTCCCTTCCCTGTGGATTCGACCCGTTGAGCCAATGCTATAATAGAAGTATCGAGGGTATATTAGCACATGCGAGCTTTTACATTGATTTCACAACACACACGTTTTTGAGTGCTGGCTTCGCCCCGATCAGTATACATGAATTATTTTTATTACAAATTTAACCCCATCTAATTTCCAAATTTCATAATTAATTTCGGAGTCAATTTTGTTAACCGCCTTGTCCCAAAATGGAGTTTGAAAAGATGGAATGATTGACTTGGACTCAGGAAGTACTGGACTAATACCGACTCAGGAAAGTGACTTAAGTCAAGTAAAGGTTCAGGAGTCGAGATTGGCTCAGGAAGTGGTCCAAATCAATAAGTTGAAACTCAAGTCCACATTCAGTTTCCCACAATGGAATGTGACTTAATATTGGTGATTCAAGTTCAAGAATGATAGGTGTGGGAATCAAAACTGACTCTAAAATATTACTCAAGTTGGGTAACAAAACAGGAGTCAATATTGATTCGGGAATTTGAACTGGATCACAAATTTGAGAATCTAGGTCACATTTCTCATTGAGTTCAATTTCATAAAAATGAGAACTTACCAATTTGTCAATAGGACTTTCAAAAGTATGAAATTGGTCAAGTTCAATTTAATGATCATCAAAGATGGGTGATTCAATTTCATGATGAATTGGCACAGGATCCAATGTTGACTCGGGAAAAAGATTGAAATCAGGTGAAGACACCGGAGTCATTATTGAATCAGGAAGTAGAATTGAATCACTAAGTTGAGGTTCATGATCATATTCATTCTCAAGTTCTATTTCAGGAAGGGAATAACTTGCCAAACTGTCAATATCATTTTCAAAATTTGGTGTTTGGGCAAGTTCAAATGATTGTGCTAAAATGGAACCTTGTTTTTCAAAACAACATGACTCTTTAGCTCTAACAGAATGGTTAACGACATCAGAACTGGCCAAAGGTGAGAACGTAGAGTTTGAACCATCATATCTATGTCATGATTACGAGCGTTTTGAGCCTGAGTCATGGCTTCAAGCATCTTTTCATAGTTGATAGGTTCATCGTTTTGTTGCAATTGGTCTTGAAAAGATGAAGTGTTGTTTTGGAATTGATGGTAAAATTGTGAGTACATCAGATTTTGTGATTATTGTTTGGACTTATGCATACTCATTTCCAAAATTGATGGTTTTCTATTTTGAACTGGTGGAACTGAGTATGAATCTTGAAAATATTGTGGACAAGGTGGATAAGGAGGACAAGTTGGTTAAAAATTGGACTCGGGGGAGGTGAATCCCCACTGACTCTGTGAAGAGTTGAAATTATTCTGAAAATTATGGTTATAAGATTGGGGGCATGGGTTATATTGATTCGGATAAGACCAATCCGGCACACTAGGTTGGTTAAAGTTATGATATGCCAGGTTGATAATATTCGAAAAAGAGGTTGGTGTGTAATATGGATTACTATTAAAATTGGAAAAATTGTTGTTATAAGCCATATCACACAATAAAACACAAACAAAGAAAAAAAACAAACAAATAAGCAAACAAAAAAGAAAAAAATTCTAACCTAAGCTAGGGAAGACCTTTGACCTAGACGACTCCTAACTGGTTAGACTGTCCATAGGAGGTATAATGCAGACTTTGACCACAAGCTAATCAGCCAGGTCAGGGCAAGATTGGTGGGAGGTTATCCGTCAAAGACGTTCCTTAATTAAGTAACCACCAACCTTCGAGCTTTCGGCCCTTAATCCCCTCCTAGACACTGATTTGGCAGGAGTCAAATTCTAACACCTTTCTCCCTTAGGATAATCTCCTAATTGAGTCAGAGATGTCCCTAGGGCCAACGTCTACTCATTTTTACTTAGGCTTGGGTTAGTGAGTGAGGAGATTGTTTGTGGGCTAAGGGAGGGTAATGACTTTCCCACCTTATCTTGTTTATAGGACAAGCCCTTAAGATTGATTTAATGCAGTGTACAAGAAAAGCAACACTTAAGCAATGTAAACAATTCAAAAGTGTTCTTATACTAGATGCTTGTTGACACTTTAAAAAAGACAAGATTCTGACTGGCCTGAACAATGTCTAAACTTGTTGACATTTACAAAGGACAAGTAACTAATAAGCTGACGACCAGTTTCCACCCATCTCTGAGGGACAAGGAAGCAACTTGAACTCTACTGATCCAGTGAAGCAGACAGTAAGCCCGGATTGCCTCTAAACAGACCTCAGCAGGTCTAAGATGCTAGCACTTAGCATCGCATGAGCCCAAAGGGATAGCCTCGCTTGAGAGGCTAAGATCACCTAACTTCGCCTTGAAGCCATTCATAGCTCCGTCAGGAAGCTAACTCATAACTTCGCCAGAAGGGCTCAGCTAACTCCGCAGAGAGTTAACTTCGCTTGAAGCCACACGCAACCACGCAGAAGGATGTCTTCTAATTTCGCCACAGACGATATCTAGCTCCGCTGAAGGGCTATCCTTTGACTTCGTCACATGCGCCATCTAGCTCCGCTGTGAGCTCAATGCGGGCAGCGCCGCTGCAGGTCTGCTATGATCAACCTATTGACCATTTAAATCTCAGGATGAGATCAAATCTGATCGAATCAAGACCAAATCTAATCAAGATCAGATCTGGGATCAAATTTGGCATTGATTGCCGTAATCTCTTGACTCTTCTAAAACGAGTAAGAGAATCGGGGGAAATCCTCCAACGATATGGAAAGGATCAAAACAGATCAAGAGGATCAACCGACCTGCTACTTCTAGCTTCGCAGAAGCTGATCCTAGCCTCGCAGTAAGGCTACTTTCCAGATTTGAACAGATTTGATTCAATCTGTTTCTATATTTTCAAGGGACAATTATACCCTTGCTCTCCCTATAAATAGCCCACCAGGGGCACAAGGAGAGACGACACGGAACCCCTGCGCATGAAGAGCTCCACACACACAAGGACTTCTTCACGACTTCTCGAAAGGACGCACCGCGCGTACAAACAGAGATCTATTCTCTTGAATTCAGAGACTTTTAGAGAGCTGCTTCTCTAATCAGGGTGCTGATACCCTAATACCTCCCTTCTTCTCAAGGAATCTCCGGAACCAGGCGAGAAGGAATTCCTAAGTGAAGGTGGTTTTGAGAAGTAACAAGAGGGTTCTACCAACCTTCTGTTCTCTGATTCCCCGAACCAGGCGAGAAGGGAATCACATCGCTCGCATTGTCAAAGGGAAAAGTGGTCGCGCGCTGACCAAACTCCTATCGGCACACTTCTCCAGAATCCCTGAGGAGATCTACTTGTAATCTTCTGTATTACTTGTAATTTAGCTCCTCAACTTCTTTTTTTTGTAAGTTTTCCCCTTTGCAAAATTAATGGAAAACAAGATGGCGACTCCGCTGGGGATTGAATTCTCCACTGCTGAGAATCAAATGTCGCAATGCGACGAACAGACCTTCGGGTCTATCTCTGAATTTGGGAAAGTGATTGATACACAATATTGCATATTTTACCACATAATCCCCATGCATATTGCAAATAAATATATGATTTTTACTCATCTTCTCTATATATTTGCAGGTTCACACTGTAATGGAGAGATAGCCCAATAATCACTTTAATTAGCAATAATTAAAGGAATTAAATTCAAGATTAAGATAAAGCCCAAATTTGAAATCAGAATCCAGAGAGATCGGCGTAACAACTGAAGATTCTAGAAGGCCACGTGGATAATAACCTCGTAACAAACTTGTAACAAAAAATTGGGATCCAACGGCCACAAAAGTGCCGCGCCTTGCCGCGGATCCACCGCAAAATCTGGGCCATTCAATCCCAGATTTTGGCCACCTGTTCGTCTTCTGGAGAGTTCTCTCTGTGCCTATAAATACTGCATTTGGACCTGCGAGCAAAAACTGAAGAGAGAAGAGAGAGAGATTAGTGTAAAGCTTTGTATTTTTGTTAGTTTTTCTCTAGGATTTTTGTAGCTCTCTATGATCTTCTTCTCCCTAGAAATTCTGTAAAGAGAGAGATTGTAAGAGAGAGAAAGCTTGTGTACATCAAGGAGTGACACTTTGTGAAGCAAGGATTGATCCATTCTCTTCTCTCTACTCTTGCATTTTCTAGTGTACTTGTTTTCTTTACTTGCTTTCTTTATTTCTTGCTTTACTTTCTTGCAATTTAATTCATGTTTTGCTTTTCTTTTGTAATGGCTTGTAGCTAATTTTTCTACCATGTACTAGCTAACCACTAACCTTGCTAACTACTAACTCATGGGTGATTGCTATCTTTAATCTTGCAAGTGTATGATCTTCTCTTCTCCGATGGGTTTCTTTCATTGCTTGGCAAGTATCTTGATGTAATTCTCCATATGATTCATGTGTGCCTCATTTAGAGCCTTGTCTTTGAACAAGTGCCTTGATGGAACATGGAGATGGATCACCAATATGCTATTTGATGTACAACTTCTTTACGTCCATTATTGAATGTTGTATGTTCTTCATTTGCATCCCTTGAGTGTAGCTCTTTTGATTCCATTATTGAAAGTCTAACTTGTAGGCCTATGACATCTATGGAGGCTACAAGACAAGTCCAAGAATGAGCTCCCGTCATCCAAGTGGGAAGGTAATTAGACCAACACGCAAGACAAATCTATGCCGATGAATCAACATGAGGCACGCATTCACTATCACGGAGTTTAGTAAGTCTTTAGCAAGGTAGTAAGGTTAGCTAGTCATGGTTTTCTTTTATTCAAAGTCTTTTTAAAGTTTTCTTTCTTTTAGTGTTAATACCAAATCTACTCTTGATTTCTTTCCCAACTATTTCCATCATGAACATATCCATCCATTCTTTATTTTCTTTTTCATTTGATTCTTTATTCTTTTAAGCATAGAAGACACTTCGTTTTACATCTTCACTTCGATCCGTAACGCTTCCATCGCAAGCTCTCCCTGAGAATCGACTCGGTATAGCCTTATGCTATAACGGAGATAGGAAAGGATACATCGATACATTTACATACACCTTTCCGTCCAATCAATTTTTGGCGCCGTTGCCGGGGAGAGCAACGGATTTTCTTTAAAGTGAAGAACTAAACGAATTCTCTTCTCTATTGCAGGTTACAGGAGAAGAAAACAGGAAAATTTGCATTGCAGTATATATATAAGTGGACCTGGGCCTCTGCTCTTGAAAGCAGAGACCAGGATCCCTCAGTTTTGCCGCGGAATCCTGGTTTTTGCCGCGGATCTGCGGCAATCCTGAGTTGACTACTCACGAAATTTCTGCAGGGTCTCCAGCTCTGCAAAATACATCTGCTGCTATACTTGAATTCCTGTATTTTTCACCATATACATGCTAATTTAATCAACAGTAAAAAATTGGTTGAAATTGTTAAAATTGATTAGACATTTGCATTTCTAGGCACGTGTCTTTCAATTCTTTACTTTTACTGTTGAAGAGTGCTGGAGGCAAGGTACGTTTTGCATTGCATGTAGACTAGGAATCATCTCTTGCTTGATTTTCATGCTTTGAGTGAATTCTAGTTATATATTTTTGTACACTTGCACAATTCATTTTTAAGGGCATAACCCGTAAATAAGATAAGGTGGGGAGTTCATTACCCTTTCCTTAGCCCAAAAACCACCATCCCAGCACTCACTAACCCAAGCCTAATTTAATAAAAAAGTAGACGTTGGCCCTAGGGACATCTCGGACTCATCTAGGAGATTATCCTAAGGGGGAAAAGTGTTGGAAATAGACTCTTGCAAAATCAGTGTCTAGGAAAGGGATTGAGGGCCGAAAGCCCGAAGGTTGCTGGTTACTTAATTAAGGAACGTCTCTGACGGAAAACCTCCCACCAACATTGCCCTTCCCTGGCTGATTAACTTGTGGTCTACGTCTACACTAAACCTCCCGTGGACGATCTAATCAGTTAGGAGTCGTCTAGGTTTAGGTCAACCCTTCTTTTGGCTTGGTTTTGATTTTTTTTTCTCTTTTTTTTTGTTTGTTGTTTGATTTTTCTTTTTGTTTGTGATTGTTTGTGATATGGCATTCAACAATTCTTTCCATCCTAATAATAATCCATATTTCACACAGTCTCCATTCTATTCGGATAATTCCAACCCTGTGTTTTATAATATGCACCAACCAAATACGCAGGGTTGGCCTTATCCGAATCAATACGACCCATACCCCCCATCTAATAACTATGATTTCCATAATGATTTCAACTCTTCACAGAGTCAATGGGGATTCCAGTCCCCCGAGTTTAATTATCAACCTCCTTGTCCACAATATCCACCTAGTCCACAATATCCACAATATTCATTCTCCGATTCTGCTTCATATATTCCTTTTTCTGGACCTCCCATTAAAGAAAAATCTGAGTTCCAAAAGAGGATAGAAGCCAATCTACTAGAGGCAGAGCAACAACTTAAGACCAAATTAGCCTCTCCAATTCCACCACATTTTCATGATACATACTCAGTTCCACCAGTCCAAAATAAAAGACCATCAATTTTGGAAATGAGTATGCGTGAGTCCAAACACAAATCCCAAAATCTGATGGACTCACAATTTCAATATCACTTCCAAGACAATACTTCATCTTTCCATCAAAACAATGAAGTCATCAATTATGGAAAGATGCTTGAAGAAATGACTCATGCTCAAAATGCTAGAAATCGTGACATAGAGTTGATGATCCAAACTCTTCATTCTCATCCTATTTCTAATGTCACTAGCCACTCTATTAAAGAAGATGAGTCATGTAGTCTTGGAAATCCAGATTCAATTTCAGCACAATCACCTGAACTTGTCCAAAATTCTGACATTTTGGCAAGTTTTCCTTTTTCTGAATTGAACTTGAGTGTGAATATGATCCTGAAATTCCACTTGATGATTCAATTTTCCTTCCTGATTCAATAATGACTCCGGTGTCTTCACCTGATTTCACTCCATTTCCCGAGTCAGTATTGGATCCAGTGCCTGTCCATTGTGAAATTGAATCACCAATCTCTTATGATGATCATATTGAACTTGACCAATTCCATACTTTTGAAAGTCCCATTGATAAATTGGCAAGTTCACATTTTTGTGGAATTGAACTACATGAGGAATGTGATCTTGAACCCCAACTTAGTGATTCACTTCTTTTTCCTGATTCAATAATGACTCCGGTAACTTTACCTGACTTTAATTTTTTCCCGGAGTCGACATTGGATCCTGTACCAATTCATAATGTAGTTGAATCATCCATCTTTGAGGATCATATTAAACTTGACCAATTCTACACTTCTGAAGATACTATTGACAAATTGGCAAGTTCCTCATGTATTGAACTACATATGGAATGTGACCTAGATTCTCACTATCTCTTTACTTCTGAAACTGATTGTACAGTTCTATCGAAAGATGTTGACTTAAGTTTCGAAGAATTGTATGGTGATGAACTAGAATTTCTTAATATTGGAAGTAAAGAGATATCACCCATATTAGGTCACATCCCATTGTTGGAAAATGATTGTGGACTTGAGCTTCATTTTCTTGACTTGGACCAAATTCCTGAACTCACTTCGACTCCTGCACCTTCACTTGACTTCAGTCACCTTCCTGAGTCGGTATTAGTTCCTGTCATTCCTGAGTCCAAGTCAACAGTTCTATCATTTCATACACCACTTTGGGACAAGGTAGTTGACAAATTTGACTCAGAAATTTATTATGGAAAATGGAAATTAGATGGGGTCATGTACTAATAAAAATCTTCCAAGGATTTATCTTTTTAGTGGGTCATATTAATGATATTTTTGGTGGGTTCCTCAAAACCCAAAATAAGAATGATTGGGCCATGTTTCGTGGACCAATCAGACCACCACCGGAACCACCACCTTAAGGTAATTTTTTCCTTCCCTCTTCATTTTTGTTTCATGCATACATATATCATGATGCATTGAGGACAATGCATGAAATAAGTGTGGGGGAGGGTTTACTAACATAGAGTTTTTAGATTTTCTTTCTTTTACACTTCTTTTAGAAATAATAAAAAAAAACTTTTTGAAAATAAGAGACAAAGTTTAGATCTATTTCAAGAAAATTAAGATGTATCTTAGAATTAAGAAAGCCTTAATTATGACATCTTAAACCTAGTTGAAATAATAGATCTTGCTTGAAATTATAGGCTAAGTAAGAAAAATTGGTGAGATATTTTTATCTTGAATTTTTGCCTTAGATAATATGCACTTTACACTTACACATTTCTTGGGATGGAGACAAAGACCAAAAATGCCATATAAATAAAAGAAAAAGAAAAAAAAATATATATATAAATAAAACATCACCTATTAAGCTGGAGAATTGTGCCTCAAGAAGCATGATTATTCACGCCTAACGGTGGTAAAGGAAATAAATAATCCCCCTTAGTTATGTGGCCTTTTTTACTCAAGACCTTAAACCCGAGGGATGTTTTCTCATCTGGTGCCCTAAGACCGTCTGGTTTGGGAGTCATCGGTTAAAGGCTCGCTACAAGGGTAAACTAGAAAGCCTAGACTAAGGGAAGAAAAATAAAAGAAATATATATATATATATAAATAAATAAATGGCTTGATGGTTGGAGTTGAAATCCCAGAAATCTTCACGAGCACGGTGTGCATATTATCTAGGTTTTATGAAAGATAAAATATTCAATCCAATTTTAAATTCTTACCTTAATTGAAAACAAGATCTTGCATGGAGACTAAGTTTCAGGAAGAATGATTATAAGTGGACTTATGACCTAGGATCACTTATATTTTTTTGCAAAAATAGTTCGTAAACATGTCTCTCGTTCAAAATGCGTTTTCAAAACACTAACATTTGTTTTCTTTCTTTATGGATTTTGTGGGTGTAATCCGCTGAAAATCCTCAGGAGACAACACTCCTCCTCTAGGGTAACCTAGAGGTTTAACGGCTTGTTGCACACGCTCAGTGCAATCGCGTCACCTGCGAAAGTGGTGTAATAAAATTGGTAGTTAGGATTTTCTTTTCTTTTTCTTTGTTTTGCTCGGGACGAGCAAAAGAATAAGTGTGGGGGTGTGATTGATACACAATATTGCATATTTTACCACATAATCCCCATGCATATTGCAAATAAATATATGATTTTTACTCATCTTCTCTATATATTTGCAGGTTCACACTCTAATGGAGAGATAGCCCAATAATCACTTTAATTAGCAATAATTAAAGGAATTAAATTCAAGATTAAGATAAAGCCCAAATTTGAAATCAGAATCCAGAGAGATCCACGTAACAACTGAAGATTCTAGAAGGCCACGTGGATAACAACCTCGTAACAAACTTGTAACAAAATTTGGGATCCAACGGCCACAAAAGTGCCGCGCCTTGCCGCGGATCCACCGCAAAATCTGGGCCATTCAATCCCAGATTTGGCCACCTGTTCGTCTTCTGGAGAGTTCTCTCTGTGCCTATAAATACTGCATTTGGACCTGCGAGAAAAAACTGAAGAGAGAAGAGAGAGAGATTAGTGTAAAGCTTTGTATTTTTGTTAGTTTTTCTCTAGGATTTTTGTAGCTCTCTATGATCTTCTTCTCCCTAGAAATTCTGTAAAGAGAGAGATTGTAAGAGAGAGAAAGCTTGTGTACATCAAGGAGTGACACTTTGTGAAGCAAGGATTGATCCATTCTCTTCTCTCTACTCTTGCATTTTCTAGTGTACTTGTTTTCTTTACTTGCTTTCTTTATTTCTTGCTTTACTTTCTTGCAATTTTAATTCATGTTTTGCTTTTCTTTTGTAATGGCTTGTAGCTAATTTTTCTACCATGTACTAGCTAACCACTAACCTTGCTAACTACTAACTCATGGGTGATTGCTATCTTTAATCTTGCAAGTGTATGATCTTCTCTTCTCCGATGGGTTTTCTTTCATTGCTTGGCAAGTATCTTGATGTAATTCTCCATATGATTCATGTGTGCCTCATTTAGAGCCTTGTCTTTGAACAAGTGCCTTGATGGAACATGGAGATGGATCACCAATATGCTATTTGATGTACAACTTCTTTACGTCCATTATTGAATGTTGTATGTTCTTCATTTGCATCCCTTGAGTGTAGCTCTTTTGATTCCATTATTGAAAGTCTAACTTGTAGGCCTATGACATCTATGGAGGCTACAAGACAAGTCCAAGAATGAGCTCCCGTCATCCAAGTGGGAAGGTAATTAGACCAACACGCAAGACAAATCTATGCCGATGAATCAACATGAGGCACGCATTCACTATCACGGAGTTTAGTAAGTCTTTAGCAAGGTAGTAAGGTTAGCTAGTCATAGTTTTCTTTTATTCAAAGTCTTTTTAAAGTTTTCTTTCTTTTAGTGTTAATACCAAATCTACTCTTGATTTCTTTCCCAACTATTTCCATCATGAACATATCCATCCATTCTTTATTTTCTTTTTCATTTGATTCTTTATTCTTTTAAGCATAGAAGACACTTCGTTTTACATCTTCACTTCGATTCGTAACGCTTCCATCGCAAGCTCTCCCTGAGAATCGACTCGGTATAGCCTTATGCTATAACGGAGATAGGAAAGGATACATCGATACATTTACATACACCTTTCCCGTCCAATCAGAAAGCCGGTGCAGCTAGAGCCTCTCTGGCTAAATCTTCAATACAACTCTCTGTGGAGACAGATAAGGCTTTTTGCGAGCCTACTGCGGTCCTCTAGCGCAACAAGGAAGCACGCCCGCAGTCCAAGTCCTTCACTTTCGAGAACCTGGTCGTTCACTTCGACCAAGGAAAATTGAAGAAGTTCTTTCTAGGGGTGGTCTAATGCTTCATGCACGGAAGCATAGAAAGGTCTCCATGACCAAGATTTCAGAACAGAAACCAGAGGCAGAATTCTGCCAACACCCCTCAGCCTCGCATGTGGCTAGTCAGGTTCCTTGCGAACCTAAGTCTCCCTTGTCAAAGCAAATGTGGAGGCCAAAACAGAAGGCTCTGAGTAAAGCCTCAGGCGTAGCTACGCCAGAACCGTGTCTCTCTCGCGAAGAAAAAGGCAACATGCCTGCCTGCTCCAACAAGGTTGCTAGCCGCGAAGTTACAACGACAACCATACCTTCGCCCAACTCAGGAGCAACAACTCGCGCCAGCCTCGTTCTTATGAGCAAAGCTACTGTACCACAGCCTACGCGCGAGGTTCATAGCCGTGAAGCTAAAACCAAGGCACTACTAAGGCTAATCGCCTTCGCAGCAGCATAGCGGATAAAGCACCACAGTGTGCTCCGCTCTCCATTCGTCAAACGCTAAGTTCGCGCTTTGTGGCGGAGTTAAGGGAAGTTCCCTAAGTGTTGACAACGTTGCTTATGCAGCTTCAGCGCCCAAGGGCACTCCCGAGGTTCTTAGCCGCGAAGCTAGAGCTGAAGTACTATTCAGTGCTAATCCCCTCTGCGGGGATAAAAGGAGCAGGACATCTGTCCTACGCACGATCCAAAAGAGCCTCTGTGCTGGATTGTTTAGGCCCAACTGGGTCTGACTTGCGGGAATTCTTGACAAACAAACGGAAGTCGGAATCTTTTCAAACTACTTCCCCCTGTTGTCAACAAGTAGGATGTCAGCTGGTGACCGTCCA
>JAVJIF010016464.1:0-98095 GCA_038442645.1 Agave tequilana
CTCATCACTTTCACTTTTCAATCATGCTAATTCATCCTACTTATGCTAACAATCAAAATTTTCTAACCTAATTAGTATTTCTCTTGAATAACACCAATTCTATCTTCTAAATCTAGAATCTATAATCTCTCGATCTAGTAGATTGCTAGTTAGAAGATGCATTAAGTGTGGTGGATATTCCTACATGACTGCACAACACTTACGTCTCAACGTCTCGAGTTATGGTTATTAATCCTAGAAGCTTTTGCTAAATTATCTCCTTTCAGACTCTATCCTAGCTTTCTAATTAATTGTGCACACTAATTATAACATAAAGCACAAGATTAACAATTTAGCATGCAAAAGGTTCAAGCTTTACAACGCACGTAGTAGAATTTGCACAAAACCACAATATCATTTCATCAATACAATCCATACATCATGCCCTAGCTATGAAAAATTAGTTCATAGCTAAGAAAATATAACACATCATAATATTAGAATAGATCATGCTACAAATTTTTGGAATAAAAATCAAATAAAGAGAAAGGTAAGAGAGCACAAAAAAGATGAAACTTTTATGAAGAATTCTTCGCTGAAGGTGCTCTGAGATTTAATGGCTAATAGCATTATTTTTGCTTGATTTTTGCTCAAAATAAAAGAGAGATAAAAAGTTGTGTGTCATACGAGAGACTTGCCGGCGCTTTATAAAGAACAAAAAGTAGTAAACCCTAATCGAATACAAAAATCTAGGTTTCTAAATTTACACGAATTACTGAGAAAATTCTATCCACAATTACTGCCATAGTTCGGCCAGCTGGCTAAAAATTCGGCTGGCTGGCCAAACTTAATGAAGCTTCACGTTTTGATTCGTGTTGACCTCTAAGTTGGCATTCCCGTTGACTGGTCCACGACTTCTTGGCCGAAATATATGGCTGGGTGGCCGAACTTTTGGTCCATTTCAGCTCCAGATTTTTGTGGAATTTCTTATTTTTCGTGAAAGCTTTGTTAAGATGTTCTAACTCTGCATCAGATCTCTGATTTTACATCTCTTTTGTTCACTTGATATCATCGATTTGTCAATTTTTGCTCTTTCCTTCTAATTTGCTCTTGACCTAAAATTTATAAAATAGTACTGAAATACCCATGCATCATTAAATTTGGCAAATAATAGGTATAAAAAGTGATGTAAAATATGTATAAAAAGCACACACATCAGTTGTCTTGACACAAGATGGCAGACAAGGAAAAATATCAATTGCGCCTTCAGGACTTGGAAGATTTAGACGACAAACGTCTGCAAGCCCAACAGCAAATCGAGTTCTATCAAACTCGAATTTCTAGAGCCTTCAATAAGAAAGTCAGAGAACAGATTTTCAAGAAAGTCGACCTTGTCTTAGCAGTCAGAAGACTCATGGTTATGACACATAAGACAAAAGAGAAGCTTCAGCCTAAATGGGAAGGACCATTTGTGGTAGAGTCAGTCTACCCAAATGGAACATATTGCCACATAACTCTGGACAACGATACGCTCATGATGCCGATCAATGGCAGATTCTTGAAGAAAGACTCTTCTCATGATTAGGTTAACACTGCACCTCTGGTCAAAGCTTCATGATCTAAGATGTTTAGAAGAGCGCCAAAGAAGAGCTCCTTCTTTCAACGGATCACATTATGGTCGGTCGACGCCGAGCCGACTGAACATTATTGACATCACGATGCATGATGTTAGTATTGAAGAGACAAAGTGCGAAACTTTAGTTTTAACCTTGTCGCTCTTCTCATGATTGGGTTAACACTATACCTCTGATCAAAGCTTCTTTCTTCAATGGATCACTTCACGGTCGACCGATGTCAAGTCTACCGAACATTGGTTACACCATAATGAATGATGTAAATATTGAAGAAAGGACATAGGCAAAATGTCAAGTTTTAGCCTTGTCCCTCTTCTCTAGTATATCTATACTACATCCGACGCCTCCGACGGCTAAAAGATAGAGGAAGTAGTTGGCGTTTAAGTCCAACAAAAAATTCTCAACAACTCATGGCTAGTCCAACTCAAATGGTAGTTGGTAAAGACATACCAAATCCGTTGATAGCTGAGGGTTTGCTAAAAATCCAAGGGATCTGACCCCGCTTTCCCCTCCAAAATCCCTCACCAATTCCCGTCCATGAAATGGTAGGACCTCAAAAAGGTTGTAATTATTTTTTTAGCGAAATATTCACAAATCAAATGTGTCAAGTTAATATTATACCTCTGGCATACCCCCACTATTAAGTTAACATTATACTTCTAACAATGATTTTCTTCAATATCCCCGGCGGATAAAATTTCAACTTGTCAATTCTGTTCAATAGAATGACAAGTCCATGCTCAGATTGCAAATCCCTCGGTTAAGTTAATACTACACCTCTGACCAAGATAGCTCATATCACAATCGAAACCACTGTTAAGTTAACATTATACCTCTAACAGTGATTTCCTTCAATATCCCCAGCAGATAAAATTTTAACTTGCAATTCTCTTCAATAGAATGACAAGTCCACTAAATTGCTAAAATCGCAAAATCTCTCGGTCAACTTAATACTACACCTCTGACCAAAATTGCTCACATTGCAATATAAATCCTAGTTAAGTTAATATTATATCTATGATAGTGATTTTCTCGATTTTCCCTACGAAAACGAGACATCCGATGCTAAGTTAAATATCACACCTCTAGTATCCATTTCATTGTTAAGTTAAATACTACACCTATGACAATGACCCTCCCTCGAGCTTTCTTATTGAAGTCGATATGTCAAATGCTAAGTTAATATTATACCTCTAGCATTTATCTCGCTGTTAAGTTAATATTAAACCCATGACAGCGATTTTCTCAGTTTTCTCAATGAAAACGGGATCTCCTAAATGCTAAGTTAATATCAGACCTCTAGTATTCACCTCCTTGTCAAGTTAATATCACACCTCTGACAATTCAATTTGCTTCCAATTGTAAGTCCTAACCCTCACGTTAACATTACACCTCTGACAGTGAAAACTTTCATAAATCCCCTGTGGATTTAATTTCACTTATTATTCTCATCAATAGGATAAGTCCACAAAATTCATTCGAATCACGAATTTAACTCTTGTCAAGTTAACATCACATCTCTGACAGTAACCTATTAAAATTCCTAAATGAAATTTCAAAAGTTTGAGTTGCTATGTTAATCGTCACCTCTAGAAAATCAAAGGCAGTCACTTTCATTTGTCTGATTTTTAAAACACAAAAGAATGTTAAGATAAAAAGAAGGCAAAATTATCATTGTTATTTATATCAAAATTTAAAAGTGATACAAACACTCTCTTATTCAATAAGATAGAGTGTTACAAAAAAGGGGGTCTCTCTTACTCAGCGAGAGATTGTATTTATTCCCTGAGGCGCGCCGGATATCCCTTTGGCGCGCCACCTCAACCTCAGCTAGGGCCTGGGCTCTCAGTTCCTCATCTGATAAAAGGGTCTTTGAAGCCAAGTGTGCCTGAAGAGTCTCCAATTTAGCGGAATGGTCATCAAGCTCCTTCTGCACCTGATGCTTGGTAGCCTCAAGCTCCTCCATCTCCTTTTTCTCATTGCAAGTTTCAACTCGTGATCTTGAATTATGGCTTGTCCTTAGTAATCTCCACATGATCACTTGCAATGACATCCTCCATGGCTTTGGAAACAACTTCAGATTGATGGAGGTCATCAGTTAAGCCCTGATAGCTGACCCTGGAAGTATCAATATAACGGGCGCACTCAGCTATACGTTCTTCAATCTCTTTTCGTTCCTGCTCCTGCTTGATACGAAGGTCCTCTGACACCCGCTGAGCATCGACAACTAGATTGGCTCTCTCTAGGTTCCCAAGATCTTTCGAGTATGTCCCAATAGCTCAACTAATCCTGGTAAACTATCGCACGATAAGAACATCTAGTTTGTCTGATATTTTCAATTTGGTTCTTAAGGAGTGATCAAACAAATTCTAAAGGACTTCGCCCAGAGAGTATCAACTCGATGCAATACTTCATTGTCACAAAGAATTGCCCCACTATTTGTAGGGTAAGGTCTTCCATGATATCCGTGACTGGCATCGGTACCGGCGGAGCACTTCCAGACCCAGTCCCCACAATGGTGGCAATGGTGCTCTCACAAGGAGGAGGTGGTATACTCGTCTCTCTAAGGAGTACAAGCCCAAGCTGGACCATCAATCTCTTCATTTCTGAGGTCATCACAAGAGTTTTGAAAGTCAGAATTGAGTTTTGAAAGTCAGAATTGTGACGACTTCTTAAGTAGCGACCTCTGCTTAGACCAACACAGTATCTCCTGCAGTTATTTTAACTACACTATGTTAATCACGGGGCTAAAAAAAGAGGGGAGTGATGATGAGGAAGAAAAGAATACCCTCATCAGTCAAAAGTTTCTTCAGACAGCGGCTCTATTCTCGGAGCAGCTACCTGCACCTCCTCTTTAGCCAAATGAGAATATTACTGGTATCAGGAGCAGAATGCACATCATCCCAGTCAGCATCGTCATCTCCGAGTAATCTAGCTTCTCGCTCGAAGACGAGGATGACATAGGAGTAGGTAGGACTCATGTAGTAGGAAGCCAGTACCAACAAGCCCAGCAATGGAGCTTTGCTCTGAAACTTCCACTGAGGGAATTATCTCCACTAAGGAGCTTGGATGGATGTCAATTGGGTCAACGCTCATCCCTTAGCCTTGAAAGAAACTCGAGGGAACAACCTCAGTAGATACCGATATAGGCTCCTCTCTAGAGGTCTATCTTCCTGTGACTTCCGCCGGCCTTGCCTTCGTCGTGATCACCGCAGGACCCTTTGTTCGGCGGCTTCTTGAAAGTAAAGGGACCTCAAAATCTTCATCCTCTTCAGAGCCTGCATGAATAGGCTCAGGGTCTATGGCCAGCGAGAAAGTTCCCCTGGAGGGAACTTTCGATCACGAGTTCTAACCAAGTCTTCTTTTTACTCGAACCAGCCTCAGTAGATTGAGATTGAGTATGCTTCGCAACTCCCCGTGAGCCCCTTTGATGAGACTCCTTAGCCAGCTTTTTCCTATATCCAGCAGCTCCTGTTGGATCAGCCTCACGTTCAGCCTGAAGAAATTCACCCATCCCTTTCAGACGGGTACTCTTGGAGCCCTTTTTGGCTTGGAACATGGCCTTGATCTTCTTGATGCAGGTACTATTTATATATAACCAGGAATTGAATCCGTTATTACATATCATGCACAAAAATCTGAGGCTGGCGTAGGAATTCGGTACTTTCTGCAGGAGGTTGAATCTGGCCTCTGTTCCTCCAGCCACGTTGAAATACTATGCCCTCGCCCCTTCGTACAAATTGCCACTGAAGCTAAGGCCAAGGTTCAGATTTCCTATATACAGCTGGTCATATCCGAACTGGTGAGTGAATTGACTGGGAAAATATGGCTCAATGGTGCAAACATTCCGCTAGCAGAAGACCAAATACCCAGGGTGAATGTTAAGCAACCACGAGAAGACCCTCGATGGAAGGGTAGTGAATCCATCATTACCAGGTCGGTCAAGGAATCGCTCCATGTACGAAACTCCAGTGAAGTCAGGGAAACACCTTACTAATTGGTAGTTCATGATGCGTCGAATCATCAGCATGTACCAGCCATTCTAAGTTGAACACTCCAGTCGATGAACATATGGCATGGAATCCTCGGAAGACTGCACTGCTGATATCAAAGATGGGCAATGCATGACATATCACGCCATAAGGTATGTATAAGGCAATTCTACACGAGGATTTTGTGTTTTTATCCTAAGCTCGCCATCTGGGCCGACAACCATGTTGCCTTCCCTATCTTCCTCCGCTACTATGTTGCAAAGGCTTTGACACAAATTTGAAGCCCACTTAAGGCAACCTATCATAGCGGAGAGCAAGCTGAGGGGCCAACCATGAACAAGGAGAATGGTCGGGTAGACCACGTCAGCAGCAATGACCTCGTGTGGTAGGTGGGCACAACGCACCGCTTCAGCCATAACATCAAAAACCCTACCGACAAAGCTCTGTCTGAAATGGAGATTTTGGTTTGTTAGTGAAAACTATCAAAAATAGTATCTGATTTGTATGTGTCCTCGTTCGACTCTGTCACATGCAAGGTCATGGATTCAGAGTTCCTCTCTGCAATCTCAGCATCAGTACTAGCTGTCAATCGAGATACTAAGCTCGATTTTTCCTCCAGACCACCAAAGAGATAGTTGGCCCAGGACATTTGCTTGACTCCTCTGGACCTCCATTCGGTCACCTGAGTGCAAATATGAAAATAGCACAAGACCTCTCAGTAAGTCTCGTCCACCTGGGTCGCACCCGCTTCAGCATATGCAATTCCTCAGTACTGGGAGTGTACTTCTCATATGGCAAGTCTCCTATAGATAGCCCTAACACTTCGAACATCGCGTACAGAGCAAATTTCATTTTCCCAATGGGAGTGAAAAATGTGCAAGTATCAGGGTTATACTTCTCAAGAATTTCAAAGAAGTTATAGTGGCTCGGAATGATTCCGTAGCACATGGCCCTGACTGCAGGATAGAGTCTGCACTGGAGCAGTGGTTCCTCTAATTCTCTGAGGATGAAAGAGACCATTTTTTCTCACCATGAGGTTATCGTCGAGTACACCCACCCGGGCGTTCAGAAGTCAGACTGAGGGAATTCACCCTTCATTTTCATAAATCAACTGATAAAAGTTGTTGCTTGCTTAGGAGTCTCACCTGTCGAAAACTTATGTTTCATCGAGCCGGGAAATAGTGCAAGAACTTCTCTACTATGACTGGCAGGAAAAGCAGCATGGTTAGAAATTCTCTCGAATGCGATGCCTGACTGCGCCCTGACCAAATCCCAGTCCATGTACCGAGGAAGAGACATGGACTGTAGGTATGACAATGGAAACATATGTTCCATGTTAGGGAGGAAAAAGGGGTACCCCTCAATTTGACGGAGCCACTTGTAATTCTCGTCAAACAGAATCTCTTCATTCTCGTCAAACAGAATCTCTTCATTCTCTTCAATGGCACTTCAGAGAAGAAACACTAGTTTCCTGAACAGGCGACAGTCGTTGGACTCAAATCTCCCGTCTGAGATGAGTTTCTGCAAAGTAGAGGCGGCGTCCTTGATTAAACGGGCCTGGTGTTCCTCATTTGTGCCAGTAAATGCATGGACAGTCCTTCGCAGGCTAAAGAGAAGTTGGGGTCGACGCCACCAACATGTCCAAAATAATTCCTCTTGGTCAGAGAATTCAAGGAATATCTCACTGCAAAAAAAAGAGGAAAAAACACAATATCAGTACTCTGAAAAAAGAGTGAAATAACATTAAAGTATTGGAGTCCAAATGTGGGGCTCAAAGACATAAGACCCGCGTTCTATGACTAAAACACAAGGCTCACATGGAGCCTGCGTCTAGACTCCATATTTAGAAATTCCCCTAAGTCTGGAGACTCAAATGCGAGTCTCATAAATGAGAGACCCGCGTTCAAAAGTCTCAAGGCGCGGAGTCCCCAGGACCCGTATTCAATTTGCAGACGTGAGGGTCGTGTTGACAAAGCAAAGGAACGCCAAGATCACCAGATCCGTGTTTCGGTCATCAGCACGAAGATCACGTTCACAAATCAAACGCGGACCTGTGAAATCTGCATCGACTGATCAACTTCAATAGAAGTTTTTGAAACTTCAAAAAGAAGTTAAGAGGACAGAGCCTCTTCGTGTTCTCAATGAGGAAAACCATTCAACTTACCAGAAATGGGGCCTTCCTGAGAAGAAGAACCACCCACGATGGTTGGCGCAGCGGCGGCGCTCGAGGAAGCAGCTATTTGCTTGGGTTTTGGCACCATGAACATGGTTAAATCTTCAAAAAGATTGGAAAAAACTCAGAGCTTTATGGGTTTGGAGAAAGCTTGAGAGCTTTAGACGCGGGTCTGATCGAAGATGATGAACAATCAAAGTGAATTGATTGTTGAAAGACCCGGGTCTTTTATAGGCCTTTCAGTGGCTGAGATACGCGGCACGTATCTCAAGCTCAATCCAAGCCAGACACGCGTCCAACGTCTTTCCTGCGTTCACGTCTCGAAACATCTAAAACGATCTTCGTGAGAGCCGCGTCTCAACAACAATTGAAAGTTGCGTCTATATAACAATTGAGAGCCGCGTCTCTACAGCAATTGAGAGTCGCGTCTCAACTCCATTGAAGATCGCGTCTGCACTTGATCAGCATGATGTTTGCGTCTATAAGGGTTGTGTTCTCTCATATACAAAGTGTATGTCCCTGCTTTTGCAATCAGTTCAACAATACACTGGTAAAAATAACTGACAACTCTACTGATTTAATAGTACACCGACAAACAAATCAGAGCTCATAACAAGTGCTAGACTGAGTTTCTAAGACACTTGTGACGATCTTTTCTGAAGGCTTCAAACAGTTAAACAGTACACTCACGAAGACCACAATCCAGATAGGATCAAGCTCAGGGCATCTCGAAAGAATGTCAGTCCAATCATGGGAGCCCAAAACAACTGAACTCTAAAGTGTTTCAAAATTTGTCCCAGTCAACCACGGAGTGTTGAAAACTTTGGAGAGGGTCCTATAGGCTATCTAAAAATCACTAAGGATAAGTCATCAGACGCGAACCTCACTTCAACGAGGTCGCGTTTCAAACTAAAACGCGGACCTCACATTCACAGAAGCACGGAGACTTCAGAAGCGGGTCTGAGCAAACCTGCATTCAACACGAGTCTGAGTAACTCTCCGCGAGTCTGAGGAACTCCGCGTCTCACGCGGGTCTGAGCAACCCCGCGTCCCATTTCAAGCTCGGGCCTTAGCAACTCGGCGCTCCACTTCAGTGCGGGTTTGAGAAACCCTGCATCTCATTTCAGACACGGGTCTGAGAAACCCTGCATCTTACTTCAAACGCGAGTCTGAGCAACTCCGCGTTCTAACTGAGACGTCCGCGTCTACAATAAGCAATGCGAGGTCCGCGTCCAGCGCACGACCGCGTTGCTATTATAACTGACTCCCATTACTGGCTCAATTAACTCCTCACGTAATGTGGGAGTTAATCCCCATTATGGAGGGATTTTAGGGGACAATAATACCCTATAACTCCCTATGAATAGCCTGAGGAGTTATGAAGGGAGGGGGCTTTTTCGGAGAGGCCTTTTTGAGATTGAGAGCTGAGAATTCTCAAGCTAAAAACTTCTTGTTTTTCAGAGAAAGAAGAAAAAGGAGTAATCAGTGGACTCTAAACACTTAGTATGTTAAAAATAAAGCTCCCTTCTGATTGATCTTCTAGAGCGTCTTGAAGAGAAGCTTGACAGTCGGTCGGTCAATCGAGAACAAGAATCACTCTCTACTGCCATACGAAGAACCCAGTTTTATACAAAGGGGAGAATCATATCTTCTCCCTTCTTTTATAATCGGGATCGTTCCGCAGCCACTCAAAGAAACTTTACTTCGCACCACTTTTCCGACCAAAAACTTTGTCCTCAGTAATTTTTAGACAGCCTACACCTAGTTTTTCTACAGATAGAGAGTATAGCAAAAATAACTTGCTAATTTCAAGAGGTTATGCACAATATTAAAATTTGAAGAAGATATATCAAAACAAAAAAGTTTTTTTATGTGGTATATCTAAAAAAATCCAAAAAAATTATTGAACGAAAAGAAAAAGACATCCATCCTATTGATTTCACCAATTGCATTTATTTTTTCTAATTCTTTAGAGGACAAATCATAGCTTTCCTCAAAAAAAAAGAGAATAAGACATAGCATTTGCACAAGCAGGATTTGAAGTCTAGACTCCTTTGACAGGCAAAAAGACTGACCACTGTCCTACAGCAGAATTGCCTTCTCTGATTCTATTAGTTTTGTTTTCATGACCTCTAAAGATGGTGAACATATAAAACTCATATTTTGAGGCATATACATACAAATAAACTGACGTTCCTTCTTTACAATAAGCCAGGTCTCACTAGCAATCTAATTAGAAGCCAGGATTAAACTTAGGTCATTGGACCCAAGTTGGAGGATCAGGCTTAGATCAACAGATCCAATTTGCAGCCCAATGACAAGACTTAGGACAAAGAATCTGTGCCTAAATGAAGAATTTGTATTAACAGTTAACCAATTAGGCTCCCTAGTCAAGACTTGCCTAAATTTGGCATGCTTTCAGGGTTTCAATTCACACTTGAATGAATGAATACATTCTTGTGTTAGATACAGCTGTTGTGGGAAAACCCTAATAAATTTAATGAACCTACAAAAATATAATAATGTAAGATCTCATCAACAAAGAAAGTTTGGCCCTTGTCTAGTCTGTCCTAATGCCTGAATCTAGCTGCATTTGCATTTTCAACTACAAATAATAAAATGAGCTGCATGTTGCTGTCTTTGTTCTTCTTCTGTTTATTTTGTCTGTTTTTATATCATGTGATAGAATTTAGATCCAAAGCATCAGCCCAGACGAACTTTATACAACTGTTAATGGTAGAAGAAGAATTAACAAGATAATTAATAGAAGTAACTAAGAGAAACCAGTATGGCAGACACAATTAACAAAGATCGATCAGAGATTATGTAGCTGACACTCTTTTAATGTGTACGCGTAGAACAAAGATAGAATCAAGCAAACAAAGGACTTAATTATAGAGTTTGACTCAACAAAGAGCAAAAATTAAGGTAGTTAATCTATGTCTCTCTTTCTCTCTGCACTTCAATTCTTGTGGAAGCTCCCCTAATATTTGAGTTTTTACAAAGAATAACAGAAGTACAAAGAGAGATGCCAAACTTTCCTTCAACTTTTCTCAAGCCAAATTCCTGCCTAAGTTTGGCAAAAGCCATTATAAATTAATTTGTACCACATAAAAATCTCTATTGAGCTGCAATCAAGTCAAATGCAGCTTGTGCATGAATGAATGCAGTTTGAGTACAAATACCAAGATCCATCAATGGCGGTGGCCTCGTTGGTTCTTGCTTTGATATTTGCTTAGATTAATCTCTCTCTCTCTCTCTCTCTCTCAAAAATATTAAGGGACAGGAGAATAGAAGAGGTCTGCTGCTTCCTTAATTGTTAGGGTTTGGCCATGTGGATTGGTTTCTTGGGATTTGGTGTTTGACAATCTAATGCCATCTGAGATTTGTGAATTTGTTGCTTTATTAAAAGGTTTAGTATACTGTTGACTCTCTACGTTTAAGCAAAATGTATACTTCGATTGGTTTTTAAGAATTTTTATACATATCTTTGTAATCTCTTGCTGTGCTACTTTATTTTTAATATAGTTTGTTGTGCATTTTTCTTTCATTTTTCGTGTAGACTCCTTAGCCTAGCAGAATCCATCTTGGTGTTGCATGAGTTTAAATTATACAATTAGAAAAGCTAGTCTCACTTCTTTTATTTCTAGTTGATCATGAGATTTTGATAGTTTAAATTATACATCTCTCTCTCTCTCTCTCTCTCTCTCTCTCTCTCTCTCTCTCTCTCACACACACACACACACACACACACACACACACCACACACACACACACACATACAGAGCCTATTACACACACACACACACACACACACACACACCTATTTCTCGCCATTAAAACAGGCTTTTGTTTAAAGTGGATGTGGGAGGTGAAGAAGAGAAGCATGAGATGAATGAGGTGAAGGCAACGCTTCTCTCATCTTCACCATTCATTACTCAAACGTTTGAGTTCACAGTGTTCACACCCCCTCCCCCATGTGAAGGCCCCCACCCTTTGATTGCACTCATAGTTGGCTTCCCAATCTCCCCAGTTATTTTTTTTTATTTATTTTACTTATTATCATCCTCATTTTTTTAAGCATTGGAGGTGCATATCAATGTGTCTATTTAAGTGGCAAATCTAAATTAGTCTCTTGGCACAAGATCCACTGCCCCTTCTCCTAAAACTCACACACACCTTCATCCTCTCTCTCTCTCTCTCTCTCTCTCTCTCTCTCTCTCTCTCTGAATTTCCCAAAGAGCTTTTAGTAGTACTGTTTCATTCTCAACTTATCTTGTCAAGTCTTTGAGCTCTCTATCTCAAGGTTGCATTCCCTTTGTATGATTGTGGTCACAATGAAGGAGTTTATGATCAAGAGAGACTGAATTCTCCTTAACATTTTGAATATAAAAGGTACCAGACTTAACCTTCACTTTTGTGGCATATTTTCCTGCATTCAGTTACTAATTGATGCGATGAGTTACTTCTCTCTTTTAGAGATTTCTTTTCTCATTGTAGGATAAGTGAAGTTAATTACCTTGCATTTACTCGTTTTCACATTTTAGTTCAGTTAAAGAGGAAATCAAAATGCACAAGTTGACAGTCAAAATTGGAAATTTTACTCCTGGAAAATTATATAATCCATGTTTCTCTTGACCCTTTCTATTTTAATGATCCATATTGTTGTTTAGTGTTGTCTATGATTGCAAAATTAAAAATATTGTGTGTTTGAGATTGAACATTCCCATCAATCTCAAATGTTTTACACCACATTATGCTAAAATCATTGCTTTCAACACTGTTTTGATTCTGGAGAACTAAAAACATTCAAATTTTCTTAAGCCACACTTTGTGCTCACATGATGCAGATAATTTTCCCCCTCTCTCTGCAACTTCATCATCTGATGGGTTTAGTTCGGAGTGATCCAAGCATGAGAAGCAGCGACTACTTGGAAGGCATAATCAGCGACTATGTCGCCGGAAAAGCCAGTAAAGTCAGGATGCCGAAGCCCTCGTCTTCTCGCCTCGTCGCCGCCCTCACCTTCCTCCAGTTCGCCTTCGCCATCTACGCCACCTTCCTCCTCTACTACATGAGCCCCTCAGTCGATCTCCGCTCCAAGCCGGACTTCTCATGGGCAACGCGGGTCGCCCAGCACTGGAAACACTTCATCGTCCAGCCTCAGATGTTCGCGACCGCCACCCTCCAAGAGAACCCCCTCGCCGTTCTCCCCCCGTCCGAGGTCTGCGAGCACGAGCAGATCGACTTCCAGCAGAAGAAATCGAACGACGCAGTGATGATACGGCTCAAGAGGGAGCTCTATGACCAAGTGCTCGAGTTTCAGAAGAAGAGTTTTGGGCCTGAGACGCTCGATGAGCTGATGAGGATGAAGTCGAAATGGAGCCTGAAAGGACCAAACGTTCCAAAAGTCACAGTCATCCTGAACCATTTCAAGAGGAAAACACTCTGTTCTCAGATCGATTCGCTGCTTCATCAGACAGTGCCTTTTCAGCAAGTCTGGGTGCTCTCGTTTGGGAGTCCGAACGAGCTCTCGCTGAAACGAATTGTCGACAGTTACAACAACTCGAGAATCAGCTTCATCAGCTCGAGCTACGATTTCAAGTACTATGGAAGGTTTCAGATGGCCCTGCAGACAGAATCGGATTTCGTTTACATCCTCGACGACGATATGATTCCTGGAAGGAGAATGCTGGAAATACTGTCACACGCCGGAGGAACTGAGAAATACCAGAACTCGGTCCTCGGGAGCATAGGAAGGATACTGCCGTTCAGGCAGAAGGACTTCACGTTCCCGAGCTACAGAAAGTTTCGGTCCAAGGAAGCAGGGCTGTACTTGCCTGATCCTGCGTACGACATAACTGTCGACAGAATCGTGCAGGTGGATTTCTTGTCGAGTTCATGGTTTGTGCCAGCTGATCTCGTGAAGACTCTGTTCGTGGAGAAGCCCTTCACTTTCATGACTGGCGAAGATCTGCATCTCAGGTAATAAAATGTCGAGTTATGGTTTTGGTTGCTGATATGTGTGCAAACTCTGATCTTATGCTGCTTCGCTGCTGGTAGTTACCAACTCCAGAAGTACAGAAACGCAGGATCATACGTGCTGCCAGTTGATCCGAACGACAAAGAAACATGGGGAGATAGCGAGCACAGGCTTGCTTACATATCTGAAACCACTGTAATCTTCAAGGATGTCGTCCAGGTCCGAGATGATCAATGGTGGAGGGCGCTCTCCACCGGCTACATCACGCAGTGGGCTGCAATGTACCCTCAGAAGATTGACGCGCTCTTCTACGCTCATTCTCTTCAAGAAGTGAAGGCACTGGCTCCTCTGCTGGAGAAATTCCGAGCAACTGTTGGCAAGAAGGCATACATTGCAGTCTCTGGAGGCAGCCACTGCCCCTGCGAGGAAGCCGCTGTCGCTCTCAGGTGGCCTAGGACAGTCTGCAGGGAGAGACGGTTCAAGATCTTCGATTTGGAGGTCGGAGCCATTCTGGGAGTTTCCAACTCAGAGGTTCCGATCTTGCAAACAGTGTACTCCAGCATGAAGGGGCTAGTTAGAATTCACAATCCCAGTCTGATCATCACTGTCGCCGATGTTGATGCCAGCGTGAAGAATGCTCTGAAGATGGCTGCTGAAAGTAGTCACAACCAGACCGCGCTGGTTCTTCTGCCAAGACCTTCGATTCCCAGGGTTTTATGGATGGCCGATCTGAGATCCACAGCGCTGCCAAGTAAGAAACATGCATTGCCTTGCGCTCAATTTACTCTCTTTTCTTCGTCAGATAGATATCAGTATCAGTTAGAGCTCAAGCAGTTCATTTCATGTGCATTGCAGACTGGAACCGGATGAGGATCTCCGTCAACATCATCACCCAGAACCGCGCTGGTTCTCTCCAGAGACTTCTCAGTTCCCTTCAGAGCGCGTTCTATCTTGGAGACGAGGTTCCTCTGAGCTTCAACATGGACAGCAAGGTCGACGAGGAGACTCTGAAAGTTGTTGGATCGTTCAACTGGACGCACGGCCCCAAACTCGTAAGAAGAAGAATCATTCAAGGTGGACTGATCCGAGCAGTCAGCGAGAGCTGGTACCCTTCTTCAGATGATGACTTCGGCCTCTTGTTAGAAGATGACATTGAGGTTTCTCCCTACTACTACCTGTGGATCAAGTACGCCCTCATGGCCTACTACTACGATCCCCAGGTCTCGCTCCCTGAGCTTTCTTCGATCTCTCTTTACACCCCTCGACTAGTTGAGGTTGTGAAGGAGAGGCCCAGATGGAACGCGACCGACTTCTTCAAGCACATCCACCCCAACACACCTTACCTCCACCAGCTCCCCTGCAGCTGGGGCGCCGTCTTCTTCCCCAAACACTGGAGGGAATTCTACGCATACATGGGCTCGAGGTTCACTGAAAACGCGAAGCAGAACCCAGTTCAGATTCCCAAATCGCGGACTAACGGCTGGCAAGCCTCATGGAAGAAGTTCCTCATTGACATGATGTACCTGAGAGGTTACGTCAGTTTGTATCCCAACTTCCCGAATCAGACGAGCTTCTCGACGAACCACATGGAGCCTGGGGCACACATCAGTGCCAAGGACAACGTGGTGAAGCACAACAAGGCAGACTTTGAAGTGCCGCTGGTGAAGGGTGATTTCACAAGGCTCCTGCCAGTTGGAAAACTGCCCTCGGCTTCGAGGTTGCCGGTGCTGAACTTGTTCAACCAGCCTACGCCTCTGAAGGGACTGAAGGCGGCGGGGGCGAAGCTCGGACAAGATGTGATCAGGTGTAGCAGTGACAGAGAGATTGTCACTGTTGATCACAGGACAGGGCTGCCTCAGGCCTGCAGACAGATCTAAGCAAGGATGCAGGATACAAGTTGCAAGATTTGGTTTCGTTTTTGTTGTGTTGCTGCTTGATGGGGAGGAAATTTGGAGTAAATATGTAGTATGGTGTCATTATTGGTTCTTGTTTCATTGCCTTAAAGAGGGTTCAGTTCGTGAGAGTCATACACACATATTATAAGAGGACTAATCTCGCGTTGACAGTGAGATATGCCCTCTTAAAATATTATAAGAGACCCAAAGAATTTAAACTTTGTTCTCTTGAAATCTGACATCTTATCCACATGTCAACGTGAGATTGATCGTCTTATAATATGTGTGTGTGGCTCACACATATGAACCGAACCCTGAAAGAAAGAGTGTGTGTCTACATTAATGCAGCCAAAAGTGGCTTCTTATCAGCTTTTTTATTCTTTTTTTTAAAGATAAATTTTATTAAAAAAAAAACAAATGATATGGTGATACATAAACTCCATTATATGGTGGATTTTCTAAAACCAACAATAAAGACATTTGCATGAACATATGATACATCAAAATTTCCTCAATTTGCCAAATTCTATATGAATCAATAAAGAACTCTAAGCCAATGTAGTTCCCTCACATCTCTTCTTCTCACTTTCAGTTCATTAAAAAAAAAAAAAAAATACTCATTTGTATTTTTAATGTGCACATTTAGTACTCCTATTACTTGTGGTATTCAGAGAAGTAATATTTTTTTGATTTTGCCTGGTGTTCTTTTTGGCTAATTTGCCAGCCTTGTATTTTGCAAGTTCAACCTGCCACAGGGTTGTCCACTGCTATTTGAAAGTTTAATTCCTCTGTAGCTTCTAATATATCTTCTTCACTATTTCCAATCTAAAGCTTCATGCATTCAACAATATAAATATCTGGTATGTTCTTGAATGCATGAAGCTTTGGTTCTCAATTTGTATATGCATCCATTGAAGGTAGCTCTTATATTCTAATCCCAAACCTGAAAAGTTTGGGATTAGAATTAGAAACAGTGATCCTCAAAAGAAATAGAAACAGTGGATGTGCATCAAAGTTGGAATTCTGCACTTTTATATGCTAGTGAACAGAAGCACCCATTAAAAGTGTGAAATAGAATCCAAAAAAAAAGTCAAGTCACTGCAAAATGGAATGCACAGACAGAATCATAAGGTAAACACAGCCAATCCACCAAATGTATCCCTTTCCACTGTGCACCTCTCTTTGTGAAGAATCTCATCAGTTTCATTTTCCCTTCATTGATAATTACTGAGCACAGTGTCCCCCTCTATAACAACATTAAACAGTCCACTTCAAACGAATATTTGATTTATTAATGACGTCTGTTAGACACTCGTAAATTTAAGTACTATAAGGGTCTGTTTGGTTGCCGTAATTGACCGTAATTCGTAATTCGTAATTGGTAAACTCTTTTACAGTTGTAAATGAGTTACATGCATATAAGTTTTACGGTATTTATTAGTAATATAAAGTTGTAAGTGAGATAGCGTATTGTGTTTTACGCTGTTTGGTTGTCGTAATGTATAACTCATAAGTGAAAAAGTTGGCCACAAAATTAACTATTTGGTGATTTAAAAAAATTAAATATTGCAAATAAATACTAAAAATACTAAATATTAAAAAAATAATATTAATATAAAAATAATACAAATTTGCATGATCACAAAATTAATTGTAAGTGGTTTGTAAGTGAGTGGTACTTGGGTTGTGTAAGACTTTTACGAATTACAGTCCAAACAAACACTATAATTGTAACTGGGTTGTAAGTCATTTACGAATTACGGTCTTTTATTACCTTTTACGCGAAACAAACAACCCCTAAATAAAAATATTAACCATTGGGTACTTCTTTCGCCTTTTGCAATCCTCAAGACTAGCTCTCTCTCTCTCTCTCTCTCTCTCTCTCTCTCTCGATCTCTCGATAATACGAGTTGTAGCCTAGTGCAAGCGGAATTCGAACTCCGTATCTCTTGCCCACTGCAAAGAGATTTTACCACTGTGGTACAAACCTCTCTCAGTCCATCCTTTTGTATTCCACCTTCAATACCAAATTGAAAAGTGATTCTAAATCAACTCAAATTATAACTGATAATTTGAAGAAGAAGAAGTTTCAGTATTGTTGGCCCAAAGGCCTTCCACTCTAGTTTTGATGATGATCAACTCACGTAGTTATGTTTACTAATATTCTTGTGTTTCTAAGTTTCAGATCATTAACAGGATATTAGTTGGTGATTAGCTTCAACAAGATGATTAGAAGCTATTCATGATGATTCCGGTGCCAAAGCTTAAAGATCATACCTTTGCACTTGGAGAATCACGGAGTTTTGGAGCAAGTCTACTTGAAGATGAAGATCGTCAAGAAGACTTAGGTATCTAGTTTAGAGTTTGTGTTTTAGATCCATATTTGTAAAGCTTAGTTTAGTTGATATGCTCAAGTGAACACAAAACACACACGTTTCATGATTTGGTTTTGGTTTTCATGAATAATAGATCAAAACAAGTTTACCTTATACTTATGTATATTAGATATGATCTAGATATACATACATGCTTTAAACTTGCTAGACAAACTTATTTTGACTATCCTATTCATGTTTTGGAAAATTCTAGTTTGATAAAATACAAGTTTTGTTTTTGATAAAATTGGCAAGACACAAAAATGAATTGATATGATTGATATATGTCTTGAAATTTTTATCACATGTTTATGTTTCAACATAAAATGATAAAACAATTTTTATGGTATTTTTAAAAGAGATAAAAGATTTTTTAGAAAATATTTTTCCAAATTTTTCTGACCTGGTTTTTGTGCTGACAGGCTAGTCGGCCGACCGGGACGGTCGACCACACCAAGGGCCGGTCGACCGATCCGGTCGACCGACGTGCACAGACGTGCACGTCTGTTAGGCACAGTGGACGGTCGACCGGGCTGGTCGACCGGGCCTGAGAGCTCTGCTCTCGGTTTATTTCGGTCGACCGGACCGGTCGACCGATGTTGCCCAACGGTCACATTTTTGACCGTTGGCGGTCGACCGGACCGGTCGACCGGCAGTTGGTCAGACTGCCACATCAGCCTAACGGCTAGTTTTTTCCTAGGGGCTATATATACCCCATTTCTCCATTGTTTTAGACAAGAATTTTTGAGCTAAAAATTTTCAGTTTTCTGAAGAGTTTAAAAGAGTTTTTAAAAGAGTTTTTAAGTCAAAAAGATTTCATCTTATTTGTTTTTGGGTTTTTGGAAAATCAAAGAAAGCTAGGGTTTTGGGAGATTGTTTTGTTTTTCATTTTCTAACATTTACAAGTGATTTCCCAAATAGTTTTTCTTTGTTGCTGGTTTCCAAAAACACCTTGTTTCCACACTTGAGCTATATCTTCTATACTAAACTATTAGGATCTTTGTTTTGTGGAAAAAGAAAGAAAGAGAGAGTTTTGAGGTTGTTGTTTGTAACCTCTAAGTTGTACACCCTTATTCTTGTTGTATCCCTCTTAGGTAGAGGTGATCGGGTGATTTTTTTGTATCCCTCAAGTGTGAGGTGATTGAGATTGATTGTGAGCCTCTTCGGTAGAGGTGTTGTTGTTGGTTGTTGTTGGCCTCGGTGGAGGTTGTATTGAGAGAGGAGTTAGGTACTCCTAGAGTTGTAAGAAATCCTCTTCGGTAGAGGTTCCCTCGGTGAGAGTTGAGATAGTGGAAATCCTACACGGTGGTGTAGGCGGGGATGTAGAGCAAGGTGCTCGAACCTCGAAACAAATCTTGGTGTTTGCGTATTGATCCATTGTCTCTCTAACTCTCTCTCTTATATTTGTGCAAAGCATCAATTCATATCATATCATATTTGCTTGTGTTGTGCATATTTCATATTGCCTTACATTTATTCATATTGCTATTCATTCTTATATGCTTGGCTTGATTGTGTGTATTTTATATTGCTTGGATTGCTTGTGTGTGTGCCTAACTTATACTCATCCAACAAGAGCTTCACATAGCACCTCAACCCATTTCAAGGGGAATCAAGGGGAGTTAGTCCAGAGCCTCGCAAAGGAAATTCGGCTACACTTGTTGTATTGTATTAGTTTGTGCATAATTTGCATTAGCTTCCGCATTTAGCGCACTTAGTTTGCATTTAGTTTCTTAGATTAGCACTTACACCTATTCACCCCCCCTCTAGGTGTTTTTCAATTGGTATCAGAGCTAGTGCTCCTGATACTTAGGCTTAACATCCTAGGAGTGATCCATTTGCTTGCTAATCTCATTTGCATTTGTTTGTTTGCACATTCATATATAGTTTACCATGGACTTCATGACCCCTCCTAGCTTTGACCCTTCCAACATTGATGTTTGGAAGTATAGGATGTCCATGTACCTAAAGACCCTAGGTTTGCATGTCTTCCTTGCCGCCACCAAGAGATGTTATCTTGGTGATGGTATCATATAGGGGCCAATGCACAAGCCCTTGAGGCCATTAGAAGCACTCTTCCTAAAGATTATCTCTTATGTGTTTCTAACTTTGATTCCGCCTTTGCAGTATGTAACAAATTGACAACCACCACCACCTCGGAGCTTCAAGTTCAAATTCAAGAAGAGGAATCTAGTGGAGAATCCGATCCACAATGCTTCATGGTTCAAGGGAATGACTCCCTTGAGGTACATTCGGAATCCCACCTAGATAGTAATGATTGTGCTAGTTCTTCAAATGATTATGTTGATCCCCATGCCTTAAATGAAGAACTATCTATTGTGTGTGAAAAGTTAATAGAAAAATATAACGTGTTGAAAAAGAAAAGTCTAGATATTGAAAAAGAAAATAGATGTTTGCATTCTAGACTTGATTGTGTTTTGCAAGAGAAAGTTGAGGCTATAATGAAAGGGATTCATTGAGATCTCAATTGGAACTTGCTTTAAAAGAAAATAAATTTTAAAGTCTAAAAATGATTGTGAAACTCTTTTGAAGAAAAATGAAAATATGTCTTCTAAAGTTGATTTTGTTTTAAAAGAGAATGTTGCTTTGAAAAACAAAATCATTTCTATTTCAAATGAGTTGAATGTTTGTTTAGATAAGAATATTGTTTTGCAAAATAAAATTGATGCACATGTTTGCCATGCTAGTGTAGCTTCTTCATCTAGTCTACCTAATGCATGTACCTCTTCTTCTAGGATCAATGATGATATTTGTATGCTAAAGAAGAGAGTAGATTGTTTGGGCTCCACTATGAGCCAATGTGCCAAGAAACATACACGCTTGGAATCCTTGGTTCGAAAGAAACAAGTTCCAACTTTTATGCATGCACACCCTTCACGGCATACACATGCTCCACACGGACACACTCATCACAAGTATGCTCATGTGTACACTTGTACACATTGTGGACGTAGGGGCCACCTTGCTAAATTTTGTTATGATAGATTACATACTCCTAATTTAGCAAAGAATTTTGTTTGGGTTAGAAATGAGACTAACCCCCATGGACCCAACAAGAAGGTATGGGTACCAAAGACCACCCCTCCTATTATTTTTGATGTAGGTGTGGGCTCTCACATGACGTGAGAGTGATGACACCTTGGAGTGGATGCGTTCCGACTTCATGGAAATCAAATTGGATGCATCACTTTCAAGGGAAGATTTGGTGGAGATGACCACCATGTTTTGGAGACAAGGAGAGTTGCTTCTTCGGGTTTGATAACAATCCTTTACTCCCATTTATTGTTTACATGCTTTCCATGTTTTAATGTTTATAGCATGTTTTTTGATGTCTATGGATTAGTATGTTCATTCCATGTTTATTAGATCCTTGACATACATGTATAGTATTTGAGACACATATGCTTATATGAACCCATATTTAGTGTTCTCACTTTTGTTTAAGCTATAATGTACATCATGAATCTAATACATGTGAATTTACATAGTAATCATATTTTAGTTTTATCATGATGACTTTTATATTTGTTTTGATGCTTCATGTTTTGAATATATGTTTAGATGTTTGTTTTCATTAAGACTAGTTATATACTTGTACATAGAGTGGGCTACAAATAAATCTATATATGTTGAGCTTGATTGCTTATTTGAACCCATTAGATGTGCTAGTATAGTCTAGTTTTGATGATTCATACATTTCAAACTTGTATTCCATTTTTGGATTTGTTTTATGAGTTTCATTTCATGTATATGTGTATTTTGCCAAACTTGAAGATATACATGTATACCCCTTGAGTCATTTGCCTTTCATGCAAATATCTATTATGGACTCAAAGTGTGTTTAAGGGATATGTATGTATACTTCTTGTGTTGACAAATCATACATATACCTTGAAAAGAATTGGTATCAAATTGTTTTAATGAAAAGCTAAATTTTCATACTTTTCATGTTTTTCATGTTTCATGTATTTATGTTTAACTTCATGTATATGTCTATCTAGTTCAAACTAATCTTATACATATACATCTTTTTGAGCCACGTGCCTTCATGAATATCATTCAGTGGACTCGTTGAGTTTTGGATATGTATGTATATTTTAGCTTGTATTAGACATACATACGCCTTGAAGATTAAATAAGGAGTTTTATATGATTTTTCATGTTTTTGATGGAATTATGTTTTAAGGAATAATTGAGCTTAATGAAATATTTTTCATGATTATGATCTTCACATATTATTTGTACACTAATATCTTTTGCTCATGTTTTATTTCTCATGAGTTATGCTTTATTGGTTAGAGTGATGATTATCATGTGAATTTCAATTTTGTTTTATTCCTTGCTTGAAGGATTTCGTGCTAGTTAACAAGTTTTCCATTTAACTAGTTGCGGTGTTCTTCATTTTGGTAGTGATTTTCAAACAAAACTACATTTTCAAATCTATCTTTGAAAACCCCTACCTTCCAAGGGCGGTAGGATGGGAGATCATGTTCATGTATGCCCTAAATTGAAAATCTTTAAAACTTGAATTATGATTGGGTGGTAGATAATATGATGTATACACTTGAACTTATTGTTATGTCAATTGGTATCATTGAACTCTTTCAATTGGTATCATTTTGATCTTCTTGTATACTCATATATGTTTTGTATGTATGTATGCTTTAAATTCCAAGTATATCAATTTCTATTGGTATCTATTTTTCATACATATATATGTTTGTGTTTATGCTAGTGCTTGAGTTTCAATTTTGTTTAAATTGATTACTTTTAATTGTTATCAAGACTATGCATGACTTTAGTTTGTATTTCATAAAGGGGGAGAAAATATGATTTTGTATTTCAATTGGTATTTGTACTCCCACACTTTATGATTAAATTTGTTTATATGTTTTAAAATGAACAATTCTTACAATTGGTATCAATGTTTTCTATGTAAAATCTTTTCAATTGGTAAATATTTACAATTGGTATCGTATTTAAGAAATTCAAAATTTGGTTTGGTTTCAAGATTCATGTTTAGAATTCAAGACTTATGTTTATTACAATTGGTATTTCCAAAATTTTGTTTAAAGAAAATATTCAAAGTTTTGATTTGTATTTCCTATATGCAAGGAGAGCTTAACATCTCTCTTACATATAGATTCATGTTGAGTATATTATAAATTGAGGAGCTTGACAACTCTTCTTTATATGATATACGTGTGTAGGGGGAGCTTCACATCTCCTCTTATGCATTACATATTATGTGTTATGTGAATTGGGGCTTGTCATCCCTTCTTCATGTAATGCATATGTATAGGGAAGCTAACTTAGCGTCTTCCTCTTCATGAATGTATATAGCATATAACACTTATTATCCTTATTTATTTTCTTTTGGTATCAAGATGCTTCATTGACATATTTTCAATTGATATCATGTTTTTTTTATAGTCACCCCTTATTGACTTTGTTTTTGTTTTAGACAAAAAGGGGGAGAACATTGTCTTTTATTGTTTTGTTTGACATAAAGGGGGAAGAAAGATTTTTACCCCTCATTTTATCTATGGTTTTGATTGTTTACCCCTTTGTTGATGATTGACAAAAAGGGGAGAATTATTTGAGAATTTAACATGCATATATAAAACTTCATAAATCTTTCTATGCATGATTGGTACATGTTTTATATGCATGCTTATGTTTATGCATATATTATGTTTTAATCTCAAGAATATTAAGTTTAATTGATATATAGAGTTTGCTTTGTAATTGGTATCTAGAGCTTATTTTGTTTTGAATATTCCATTTGATATCTAGAACCATTTATTGTTTATGCATATGCATGTTTCATGTTTAATATTCATTGCATATATTTATTGTTTATCCCTATGCATGAGTTAAGGCGGAGCTTCCTTGAAGCTTATCTTTAATCCATGCATATATAACTCCATGAGTTTTGTCATCATCAAAAAGGGGAGATTGTTGGCCCAAAGGCCTTCCACTCTAGTTTTGATGATGATCAACTCATGTAGTTATGTTTACTAATATTCTTGTGTTTCTAAGTTTCAGATCATTAACAGGATATTAGTTGGTGATTAGCTTCAACAAGATGATTAGAAGCTATTCATGATGATTCCGGTGCCAAAGCTTAAAGATCATACCTTAGCACTTGGAGAATCACGGAGTTTTGGAGCAAGTCTACTTGAAGATGAAGATCGTCAAGAAGACTTAGGTATCTAGTTTAGAGTTTGTGTTTTAGATCCATATTTGTAAAGCTTAGTTTAGTTGATATGCTCAAGTGAACACAAAACACACACGTTTCATGATTTGGTTTTTGGTTTTCATGAATAATAGATCAAAACAAGTTTACCTTATACTTATGTATATTAGATATGATCTAGATATACATACATGCTTTAAACTTGCTAGACAAACTTATTTTGACTATCCTATTCATGTTTTGGAAAATTCTAGTTTGATAAAATACAAGTTTTGTTTTGATAAAATTGGCAAGACACAAAAATGAATTGATATGATTGATATATGTCTTGAAATTTTTATCACATGTTTATGTTTCAACATAAAATGATAAAACAATTTTATGGTATTTTTAAAAGAGATAAAAGATTTTTTAGAAATATTTTTCCAAATTTTTCTGACCTGGTTTTTGTGCTGACAGGCTGGTCGGCCGACCGGGACGGTCGACCGCACCAAGGGCCGGTCGACCGATCCGGTCGACCGACGTGCACAGACGTGCACGTCTGTTAGGCACAGTGGACGGTCGACCGGGCTGGTCGACCGGGCCTGAGAGCTCTGCTCTCGGTTTATTTCGGTCGACCGGACCGGTCGACCGATGTTGCCCAACGGTCACATTTTTGACCGTTGGCGGTCGACCGGACCGGTCGACCGGCAGTTGGTCAGACTGCCACATCAGCCTAACGGCTAGTTTTTCCTAGGGGCTATATATACCTCATTTCTCCATTGTTTTAGACAAGAATTTTTGAGCTAAAAATTTTCAGTTTTCTGAAGAGTTTAAAAGAGTTTTTAAAAGAGTTTTTAAGTCAAAAAGATTTCATCTTATTTGTTTTTGGGTTTTTGGAAAATCAAAGAAAGCTAGGGTTTGGGAGATTGTTTTGTTTTTCATTTTCTAACATTTACAAGTGATTTCCCAAATAGTTTTTTCTTTGTTGCTGGTTTCCAAAAACACCTTGTTTCCACACTTGAGCTATATCTTCTATACTAAACTATTAGGATCTTTGTTTTGTGGAAAAAGAAAGAAAGAGAGAGTTTTGAGGTTGTTGTTTGTAACCTCTAAGTTGTACACCCTTATTCTTGTTGTATCCCTCTTAGGTAGAGGTGATCGGGTGATTGTTTTGTATCCCTCAAGTGTGAGGTGATTGAGATTGGTTGTGAGCCTCTTCGGTAGAGGTGTTGTTGTTGGTTGTTGTTGGCCTCGGTGGAGGTTGTATTGAGAGAGGAGTTAGGTACTCCTAGAGTTGTAAGAAATCCTCTTCGGTAGAGGTTCCCTCGGTGGGAGTTGAGATAGTGGAAATCCTACACGGTGGTGTAGGCGGGGATGTAGAGCAAGGTGCTCGAACCTCGAAACAAATCTTGGTGTTTGCGTATTGATCCATTGTCTCTCTAACTCTCTCTCTTATATTTGTACAAAGTATCATATTCATATCATATCATATTTGCTTGTGTTGTGCATATTTCATATTGCCTTGCATTTATTCATATTGCTATTCATTCTTATATGCTTGGCTTGATTGTGTGTATTTCATATTGCTTGGATTGCTTGTGTGTGTGCCTAACTTATACTCATCCAACAAGAGCTTCACATAGCACCTCAACCCATTTCAAGGGAATCAAGGGGAGTTAGTCCAGAGCCTCGCAAAGGGAATTCGGCTACACTTGTTGTATTGTATTAGTTTGTGCATAATTTGCATTAGCTTCCGCATTTAGCGCACTTAGTTTGCATTTAGTTTCTTAGATTAGCACTTACACCTATTCACCCCCCTCTAGGTGTTTTTCAAGTATATCTATTCATAAAATAATTACATCAATATATATCGATACAAGAGAGAGTAGATAGATAAGAAAACGAGTAGTAAGATAAAGGTAATAAGATAAGAATATCTAAAAATAAAAAGTATCTAATAATAAGATAAAGATATCTAAAGATAAAATCATCTAATAATAACCAATGACACATTTTGAACCATTTACCATAATCATTCAAATCATCATCATCATAGTAATGGTAGAATTCAAGACTTGGGTTCTTCTTGCTTCATGTATGAAAAGTGAACAGAAGAAAGGAAGGTATGGTGAGGTAAAGAGGAGGAAAACAAAAGAGAGAAGGAAGTGGTATAGGAAGGAAGAAGAGAGAGGCCTCGGTGCGGAGGTTTTACAGTTTTTTTGTTTTTTTGAATTGTTTTCGAATTTGAGTTCCCAAGTCTTTTTTTGGGATGGTTGGTGAATTGAGGCAGAACTAATGGGGGGTAAAAATGTCTAAATTGAAAGTACACCTAGAGGAGGGGTGATTAGGTGTACGGCTAATCTAATGAACTAAATGCGGAAATTAAACTTAATTGCAATAACACTTAGTGCAACCAACGAGTATAGCCGAATTCCTGGTGAATGGCTCTGAACTAACTCCTCTGATTCCTCTGAATAAGAGTTGAGGCGCTATATGAAGCTCTCGTGGTTAAACACAAGTGAGGCACACACAAACAAGCCAAGCATATAATATGAATGAGCAATATGAAATGATGCAAGACACAATAATAAAGAGAGAGTGAGTAAGAGTCAATGGATCAAACGCAAACATCAAGATTTGTTTCGAGGCTCGAGCACCCAGCTCTACGTCCTCGCCTTCACACAGAAAGATTTCCACTAACTCTGTCCACAAAGGACTCCCACACAGAGAATCTCCACTGAGGATTTGGGACAATACAATAACCGGGAGTACACAACTCCTCTCTTTACAAACACAACCTCTACACTTAGAGGTTAGGCACAAAGCCAACAAAATCAACCTCACAAATGAGGGATAGGGCACAAAGCCACCACTCCAAAACCAACCTCTACACAAGAGGGATAACACAAAGTAGGAGGGTTTACAACTTAGTGATCAAAAGACCACAAACCAAATCTTTTCCACAAAAACAAGGATCCTATAGAGAGGATAGAATGATAAGCTCAAGTGTGAAAAACAAGTGTTTTTAACAAAGAAAATCACTTGGAAAACTCTCCAAAAAGATATAGAATTTTTAGATCAAAAACAATTCCCAAAAGACTATTTTCTTTGAAATAACAAAACACTTTTAAAACAATAAAGATGAAATCTTTAAAGCTCTAAAACTCTTTTTAAAACTTGTAAAAACACTAGAGAAGGGGAGAATTTTTGCTCTTGGAAGTCTTACACAAAACAGCCCACAAATGGGGTTTTTATAGCCCCTTTAAAAAAAGTAGCCGTTGGCAGCCAATTATGGTCAGAATTCACCATCCGGTTGACCGGCCGGTCGACCGACCAACGGTCAAAATTTGACCGTTACCAACCACCAGTCGACCGCCCGGTCGACCGTCCTTACCCGAGAGTAAGGGGACTTCAGTCAGTCGACCGCACGGTCGACCGGCCAAACCTAATGGCCTTTGTGCATGTCTCGTGCACGTCCGGTCGACCGTTCCGGTCGACCGGCTCCTGGTCCGGTCGACCGATCGGTCGACCGCCAAGGCCTGGCAGAAACAATATAAGGACTGAAAAACTAGGTTTTTAATTCTCAAATAAATCCCATAAATTCTCTAAAAATCCACAAAAATAAGTTCAGTATAATACATTGATATACAAACTTGTTTGAGTAAAAATCAAACCAAGTTACAAACATTTTGAACTCTTTTGTGTTATGAAAATTTGCCGAAACCAAAAACTGTATTTTCTAAAACTTGAATTTTTGAATTGAAAATTCATTTTGTCTAAAACTCATCCAAATACAAAAACATGATATGAAACATTTGAGGCATATTGTATATGGATATAATCCAATATACATATCAATATATATCATAATTTTTTACAATAATTCCAAAAACAAGTTTTGTTAAAACACAAAACTCCAAACACATGAATAGGCATATCAAAATAAGTTTGTCTAAGATATGAAGCATACATGTATATAGAACAAATCTAATATACATTAAATCATGTAAACTTTGTTTTGATTCTATCTATTCATGAAAACAAAGATCGATTAAACCAAAAATCGAAAACCAGTAAACATGAAACTAGAAACAAGTGTGTGTGTGTGTGTTGTGAACTTGAGCGTATCACACTATCTAGTCTTTACAATGGATCTAAAACACAAAACTAAACATTGTACCGAGGTCTACTTGACGAGCTCCGTCTTCAAACCGACTCGATCCAATCCACCGAGTTTGACTCCAACGAGTGCTAGATATTACTTTTGACGCTCGGGCTCTTGAATCACCGTGTGAGAAGCTTCAAAATACCTTTGTTGAAGCTAATCACCTACTAATATCTTGGTTAAGTATCTGAAACTAAACATCACAAGATTATTAGTAAACATAACTACATGAGTTAATCATCATCAAAACTAGAGTTGAAGGCCTCTGGGCCAACAATCTCCCCTTTTTGATAATGACAAAACTCATGGAGCTATATATGCATGGATTAAAGTTAAGCTTCAAAGAAGCTCCCCCTTAACTCATGCATAGCAATAAACATAAGATATTCAATGAATATTAAACATGAATATGCATAAACAAATGTATGCAACAACTAGGAGAGAGAAACATGCATAAATTAAACATAGGTTACAAAAACCTTCTCCTTTTTGTTTAAATTCTCAAAATCATTTTCTCATAAACTCAATATATGCAAAAACAAAAATATGCATATATAAACTCAATATATGCAAAAACAAAAATATGCATATATAAACTCAATATATGCAAAAACAAAAATATGCATATATAAACTCAATATATGCAAAAACAAAAATATGCATATATAAACTCAAAATCTTTCTCCCACTTTTTGTCAATCATCAACAAAGGGGTCAAAGGAAAACAATATTCTCCCCTTTTTGTCTTAAACAAAAAATCAATGAGGGGTGAAATCAAAAACAAAACTTTCTTTGATACCAATTGAAAGAAAAAAATATCAATTTAGTGCATCATGATATCAATGAGATATATCAATTGAAAGTACATAATTGAAAGTACATAATGTGATATATAAAACAAATATAGATTTAAATACCAATTGATACCAATTGTAAATAAATACCAATTAAATACCAATTGTAAGTAAATAAATCATTTTGAACAATTCAACCAAAAATTTTGATATCAATAAAACATACCAATTGAAAGTAAACTTATAGGTAATCTTGATACCAATTTGTAAAGATTAGTACCAATTGAAAGTAATTTCTCATTAAAAGCATATGATACCAAAAGTAATCAATATCCTTTTTCAATCATTTTTAACATACAGTGTGGGAGTAGAATAACAAAACCAATTAAAAGGTGAAATATGAATTTTCTCCCCCTTTATGAAATACCAAACAAAATAATGCATAAGCTTGTATAAGATACCAATTGAAACATAATCAATTGAAATATAATAGTCATTAAAGAAATCAAGCTTAGCATAACTAAAATTTGCGCTCAAAGATATAGAGATATACAAAACACAAATAAAGCATATATGTATAAAAAATTAAATACCAATCGAAATTGATACTATTTGAAGTTGTAAGCATACATATATAAAAAAAACATATATGAGTATACAAAAAGAATGTTAATAGTGATACCAATTGAAAAAAAATCCAATGATACCAATTGAAAACAAAATAAGATCAAGTGTATAACTCATATTACCTTCCACCCATTTCATGCACATGTTTAAAAGAATTTTCAATAATAAGCATACAAGGCATGGTCGCCCAACCAACCGCCCGTAGATGGAAGGGGTTTTCAAAAATAGGTTTGAAAATAGTTTACCATAATTGAAAACTCTTCCAAAATGAAGAATACGAACTAGTTATAAGAAAAATTTGTAAACTAGTACGAAATCCTACAAGTAAGGAATAAAACAAAAATATATTCCATGAAACATGAAAATCACTCAACAATTGACACTCAAAGATATAAAGCTCATATATGACTCATGAAAACAAAATCATGAGAAAACCTCAAATAATGTGAGTGTATAAGTTTTGTGTGAAAGACATAATCATGAAAATAGTCAATTTAGCTCAATATAAAATTCCTTAAAACATGAAATCATCAAAACAATTTAATCTTCAAGGCATATGTATGTCTTGTATAAAATAAGTATATATACATATCCAAAACATAACGAGTCCACAAAAGTATATGCATGAAGACGAGTGGCTCAAGGATGTATATGTATAACCAATAATTTGGACAAAATAGACATATACATGAAGTTAAAATACAAACATGAAAAATATGTACAAAATGGGAATACAAGTAAAAATGTTTGAATCATCAAAACTAGACTATACTAGTACATCTAATAAGTACAAATGAGCGTTCAAGCACAACATGTAATAATCTATTTGTGGCTCATTAGTTGTACAAGTATATATCCAAGTTTTAATGAAAACTAACATCTAAACATGTAATCAAAACATGAAGCATAGAAATCAAGACAAAAACTTATAAACATACATATGATCATTATGACAAATGTACATGCATTAGATTTATGATATACACGATAGCTAAACTAAAGTGAGAACACTAAATATGGGTCCATATAAACATGGGTGTCTCAAATACTATACATGTATGTCATAAGCCTAATTATCATGGCATTTAACATAAAAATCAATAAACATCAAAACATGCTAAAAATGAATAATATGAAAGCATGTAAACATAAATGAGGAGTAAGAGATCGTTACCAAACCTAGAAGGCAACTCTCCAAGTCTCCAAAACAAGGTGGTCCTCCCACCAAACTCCCCTTGAAAGTGATGCATCCAAATTGTTCTCTTTAAGCTCGGAACGCATCCACCTCAAGGCACCATCACTTTCACATCATGCGAGAGCCCATACCTACATCAAATACAATAGGGGTGATTTTTGGTACCCATACTCTTTTGGGTCCATGGGGGTTAGTTCCATTCCTAACCCAAACAAATTAGTTGCTAAAGTTGAATCATGTATACGATCATAGTAAAATTTAGCAAGGTGCCCTTACGTCCACAATGTGTACAACTGTACACATGAGCATACATAGTGTGATGGGTGTGTACGTGAGGAGCATGTGTATGCCGTGGTTGGTTTGCATGCATAGGAGGAACTTATTTCTTTCGAAACATAGATTCCAATCGTGAGTGGTTCAAAGCACATTGGCTCAAGGTGGAGCCCAAACAATCCACACTCTTCTTTAACAAACATATATCATTATCAATTATAGAAGAAGAGGTGCATGCAATAGGTAAGCTAGGTAAAGCTACACTAGCATGGCAACATGAGAATCAATATCATTTTTCAAAGAAACATTTTTCTTTAAAAAATCTTTCAATTCTTGTGAAATTAAGTCAATTTTGTTTTTCAAAGAATTATTCTCTTTTAATACAAAATCAAAATTTGAAGTTAAATCCTCATTTTTCTTCAAAATATATTCACAATCATTTTTACTTTTTAAAATTTTGTTTTCATTAAGTGCAAGATCAAGTTGGGATTTAAATGAGTCACTTTCACTTGAAATCTCATCCCTTTCTTGCAAAACATTCTCAAGTCTAGAAGATAAATTTTTATTTTCTTCTTTTAAACTAAGACTTTCCTTTTTCAATAGTTTGTATTTTGAAATCAAATTTTCACAATTTTAACAAGTTCATCATTCATGGCTTGTGCCTCTAAACACTCATTGCAATATGATCTAGAACTAGCATCTAGTTGAGTGTCTGAGTGTACCTCAAGGGAGTCAGTCCCTTTGACCATGAAACAACGTTCGTCGGACTCGTCTCTCCTAGATCTCCTCTTCTTATCGATAATCTTTGGTAGCTCGGGAGAAGTCAAAATGCTCCATACTGCAAAAGCGGACTCATAATGAGAAAACACATGTAAATCATCTTTATGAAGAGATGCTCTAAGTGCCTTTAGGGCTATTGCATTGGCCTCTATATGCTTGCTAGGGTAGGATTCCTTGGTAATGGCAAGGTAAACATGCAAGCCTAGGGCTTTTAAATGACACTCATAAGAACCTTCCATATGTCAAGTCTAGAGATATCAAACTTGGAGGAACATCCATGAGTGCAAACTAGATGTGTGCAAATGCAAATACAAATGAAGATTAGCAAAACCAAGATCACACTCCTAGGTGGTTAAACCAAATATCAGGAGCGTAAGCTCTGATACCAATTGAAAGTACACCTAGTGTAGCCGAATTCCCGGTGAAGGGCTCTGGACTAACTCATCTCGGTTCCTCTGAATAAGAGTTGAGGCGCTATATGAAGCTCTCGTGGTTAAGCACAAGTGAGGCACACACAAACAAGCTAAGCATATAATATGAATAAGCAATATGAAATGATGCAAGGCACAATAGTAAAGAGAGAGTGAGTAAGAGTCAATGGATCAAACGCAAACACCAAGATTTGTTTCGAGGTTCGAGCACCCAGCTCTACGTCTCCGCCTTCACACAGAAGGATTTCCACTAACTCTGTCCACAAAGGACTCCCACACAGGGAACCTCCACTGAGGATTTGGGGCAATACAATAACTGGGAGTACACAACTCCTCTCTTTACAAACACAACCTCTACACTTAGAGGTTAGGCACAAAGCCAACAAAATCAACCTCACAAATGAGGGATAGGGCACAAAGCCCCCACTCCAAAATCAACCTCTACACAAGAGGGATAACACAAGTAGGAGGGTTTACAACTTAGTGATCAAAAGACCACAAACCAAATCTTTTTCACAAAAACAAGGATCCTATAGAGAGGATAGAATGATAAGCTCAAGTGTGGAAACAAAGTTTTTTAACAAAGAAAATCACTTGGGAAACTCTCCAAAAGATATAGAATTTTTATATCAAAAAAATTCCCAAAAGACTATTTTCTTTGAAATAGCAAAACACTTTTAAAACAATGAAGATGAAATCTTTGAAGCTCTAAAACTCTTTTTAAAACTTGTAAAAACACTAGAGAAGGGGTGAATTTTTGCTCTTGGAAGTCTTACACAAAACAGCTCAAAATGAGGTTTTTATAGCCCCTTTAAAAAAAGTAGCTGTTGGCAGCCAATTATGGTCAGAATTGACCATCCGGTCACCGGCCGGTCGACCGGCCACGGTCGAAATTTGACCGTTGCCAACCACCGGTCGACCGTCCTTACCCAAGAGTAAGGGGACTTCAGTCGGTCGACCGCACAGTCGACCGGCCAAACCCAATGGCCTTTGTGCACGTCTCGTGCACGTCCGGTCGACCGTTCCGGTCGACCGGCTCCTGGTCTGGTCGACCGATCGGTCGACCGCCAGGGCCTGGCAGAAACAATATAAGGACTGAAAATCTGGGTTTTTAATTCTCAAATAAATCTCATAAATTCTCTAAAAATTCACAAAAATAAGTTCAGTATAATACATTGATATACAAACTTGTTTGAGTAAAAATCAAACCAAATTACAAACATTTTGAACTCTTTGTGTTATGAAAATTTTGCCGAAACCAAAAACTGTATTTTCTAAACTTAAGATTTTTGAATTGAAAATTCGTTTTTGTTCAAAACTCATCCAAATACAAAAACATGATATGAAACAACATTTGAGGCATATTGTATATGGATAAATCCAATATACATATCAATATATTATATATATATATATATATAATATATATATATATATATATAATATATATATATATCATAGTTTTGACAATAATTCCAAAAACAAGTTTTGTTAAAACACAAACTCCAAACACATGAATAGGCATATCAAAATAAGTTTGTCTAAGATATGAAGCATACATGTATATAGAACAAATCTAATATACATTAAACCATGTAAACTTTGTTTTGATTCTATCTATTCATGAAAACAAAGATCGGTTAAACCGAAAACCAATAAACATGAAACTAGAAATAAGTGTGTGTGTATTGTGAACTTGAGCATATCACACTATCTAGTCTTTACAAATGGATCTAAAACACAAAACTAAACACTGTACCGAGGTCTACTTGACGAGCTCCGTCTTTAAGCCGACTCGATCCAAACGTGATCCACCGAGCTTGACTCCAACGAGTGCTAGATATTACTTTTGATGCTCGGGCTCTTGAATCACCGTGTGAGAAGCTCCAAAATACCTTTGTTGAGGCTAATCACCTACTAATATCTTGGTTAAGTATCTGAAACTAAATATCACAAGATTATTAGTAAACATAACTATATGAGTTATCATCATCAAAACTACAGTGGAAGGCCTCTGGGCCAACATAAATGACTGATGGTAGTTTTTTTTGCAAAATTTATGGTACTTAACCATAATAAAACAAGTTAATAGTAGTTTCTTGTAATATTCTGAAAGTTCACCTTTTAATAATTTAGCCAAACCATAAACACAAAAAACTACAAACATAAAAATTAGCTTGATTCTTTGAATACGCAACTTTAGAAACCTCACACAATATAGCAAGAGGCAAAAAATTAAAATATTTGGGTACAAACAATAATGGAAGAAGAAAGGTGTTTTACCATCAAACCCATCAGAGCTTTCAGGTACCTGCACATATTGTTCTTCAATTCATACTGCTCATTTTCGCGATCAAGATTATTGTTCATAGATCCCAAGCATTGTAGACTTCACGATTGAGTCCACCCATGGGACCCTAGCTCAGGGGATGAAAAAGTGGAAGTGAATTGTGAGAAGTCCCAGATTGAAATCATTTGACTGAAAAAATAGATAAATAATAAAGCTTGTGAATCCAACATACAGTGTGCACTGACATGCAAATCTTTTGCATCTAGAAATTTTATAGGTTGTGCCAGCAGCAACCTGCACAGAGGATTGGTCAGTGGTCGCAAAAGAAAAACAAGCACTGAATTGGAATTTATGGAAACATAACTACACCTACAAAAGAGGCACATTTTACTCGTACTACTACATTAGTGCAAATGTATACAAAAATGAAGTCTAATAATACAAACAATTATAAAGGGGACATAACTTGAGACATCACAAAAGTTTACCTCAAAAAACTTGAGACATCACAACAGTTTCCTAAAACAATTCTTGTGGTTGTGTTAAAACAGGAGAGTTGTACTGTGAGAATGACGGGTATTATTAATTTTCAGGCCCAAAATTGTTACTGTTGTAAAATGACATCAAATAGACTTGTGTGTTGAAGAGCAGACTCCAAGTCACAAATTCAAAATTTGAACGTTCAATTCAATAATTGTACCAAAAAAACCCAAGGGCAAATTCGACTTGTAGGAAGTCTTGTGAAAGCACCCAAAAAACTTGGTTAGGATGTCATCTCCTTTCTTCCACATTAGAGCACAGAGAATCAGTGATGAATACAAATAGAAGATGAGCTATGATGGATCCCATAAATGCACCAGATGAGAGCCATGGAGCAGCAGCAGGTGACATCCAAAGAATTGGTATTCTGGGTATGCCTTATTTTTTCTGTTTGTTCGGTTTCATCTTCATCCTTGTCATCCAAGACGGAAACACCATGGCCTTCACCTGCACCTGCTACTGCAGACAGTATGAAAGTATCAGAAGAAGAAGAAGAAGCACTACTCAGGTGAAAGACAGCCTTGAGGACGGATTTTCATGTCTTGAAACGTGGAGTGCTGTTAATTTTAAGTGTGAGTGGATCAGTATCACGTGTAATGAGATCTGTTGCAGACATAAATCTACAAGGCTGTCAATTTGTTGGCACACTCGCCAACCTGAACTGCTCTTTCCCTGCTCTCACCAATTTTAGTCTTAGCGGCAATTACTAAATGGAAGCATCCCTACAAGTATCAGCAATGTCACCAGAATTTCAAATCTCAACCTATCATCCAATATATTGTCAGGTGATATGTCACTAGCCCTCTTCTCCAAGAATTGGACTCAACTCATCACACTCAATCTGTCATGCAATGAACTGACAGGGAAGGTTCCTTCTACCATAGGTTTGCTTTCAAAACTCGAGAGCTTGAACCTTTCATTCAACTTACTGACAGGAGAGGTTCTTTCTAACATAAGCTTGCTTCCAAACTCCAGACCTTGAAGCTTGCCAGGAATCTATTGAACGGATGTGTTCCTGCTTCAGTTGGCAGCAACTTACCCAATCTAATTAATTTGTTCCTCTTTGAAAACTTGATCTCAGGTTCAATACCCACAGAACTAGGATTCCTTAACCTTCAGGTTCTTGACCTGCATGGCAACAGTTTAACAGATGTGTTATCTCCCGCCTTTTCACTAAACATTGGACAATGCTCATCAGTCTTGATTTTTCCAATAACCAACCAACAGGAAAAATTCCTCCAAACATAAGTCTGCTCTCAAGTCTTCAAACCTTAGACCTCTCTGTGAATCAGTTGAATGGGCCCTTATCTCCATCTTTGGGTGATTTGAGCCAACTAACTAGTATGTTCATCAACAACAATCAGATTTCTGGTCCAATTCCGCGACTTTCGAATATAGTACAAGTACAACTGAAGATTGTAGACATGTTTCAGAATTCTCTAACGGGTCAGATCTCACCTCAGGTTAGTAAATTGAGCATGTTACAAACTCTTCAGTTGTCAAGGAACAATCTCAATGGACCCATACCACCTAAAATCCTAGATCTGCTTTCCCATTTGGACATTCTTGATCTCTCTCATAACAACTTCTCAGGTCTGTCTCCTGTCAGCAATCTTGACAAGCTTCCATCATATATATCTGTCGACTTCTCCTACAACAATCTTCAGTTACCACTAGATTACAAGGATATCTTTCCACCAGAGGCTCTGACTGGCAACAATGGTTTCATTATCCCTAAAAAGCATCACAGAAATCTCATAATTGCCCTGGTTATTCTAGTTTTGCTTCTTCTGGTGTCCCTTTACTTATTCGTGTATATCAAATTCCAGCGAAATTCCAAGAGAAGAGAAGTCCAGATAGGGCCACGGCTCACAACTGCGATGACCAGTGTAAACGTCTTTTTCATTTGGAACTATGATGGAAACACTGTATTTAAAGATATTTTAGAATCAACCGAGAATTTTGATGATATATACTGCCTTGGAATTGGCGCTAACGGGAGCGTGTATGAAGCAGAGTTGCCAACAGGTCAAGTGGTAGCTGTGAAGAGATTTCACAAAATTGAGAATGGTGAAGTGCTTGGTGACACCAGTTTTCGTAATGAAATACAAGCATTGACAGAAATTAGACATCGCCACATTGTGAAGCTCTATGGGTTTTGTTCGCACACACAACATATGTTCATGTTTATGAGTATATGGAGAGGGGAAGTTTATCAAGTATCCTACGCAACAGCCAAAATGCCGTGGAACTGAACTGGGAAAGGAGGATCAAAACTGTGAAAGAGGTTGCGATGCTCTTTCGTTTATGCATCATGATTGCAAGTCGGCGACAGTGCACCGAGACATAACAAGCAATAACGCATTGGAATTCAAGGCCTGCATATCTGATTTTGGTACAGCAAAGACGTTGAAACAAGATTCATCCAACTGGACAAACATTGCAGGAACTTTGGATATATTGCTCCAGGTTAGCATTACTATATAATTTTTCCTCTTGATTTGTCCTAGTTCATATTTATAGAAATTAACATGTTTTCAAACTTAGGTGTTAGCTGAAATTCTTATTCAAGTACAAAAAGAAATTAGTAAAAAAAAACAAAGATTGTCGCCATTCAGTTAAACTTTAAACAAGCAAGCATATATGATGATCAGTCTTTACTCATAAGAAAATGACAATGGTCTTAAAAATTTTGAAGTTCCAGTAAATAACTAATTATCTGATCTTAGAACTATAGTTATCTTGCAGCCAGCTATAACTGTGCCATTATAGGCGATTATTCTTTAGGCATGTTTGGGAGAACACAGCCACTGCCTGTGACATCTACTTCTGATTCCCCCGCATGCTTAGAGCCTGTTTCTCCGACATGGAGAGCCAAGGAAGTAGCAGAAATATTTTGCAAGAAATTCTAGTTCTGATGATCATTTTACAAGAAATACTGTGTTGGTTTGCGCCCCCCCCCCCCCCCCCACAAAAAAAAAAAAAAAACTCCCCCACCAAAAAACTATGGGACATCTACTTCTAAAATTACTTCCACTCAAAAGTTCATAAGAAGTTCTTGAAAGAGAAAGATGAGTGTGTGTGTGTGTAGTTGAGCTGGGCTACTTTCGGAAGTATCAAGAATGTTGATACTCCCACTTTGTTTTGGTTGATACACCACCCATAAGCAAGATCCAAACCGTTGGATGTGATCTACCACCTCTACAGTAATTAAGAATAAAATTTCACAGATTTTTGTTATCATTTACCTATTCATTAAAGTAACTAAAAAATCAACATTTTTGAAAGACCTAAAACTGCTTAACTTTAAGACCACTTTGATGAACGGATAAATAATAATGAAAATCTGCGAAATTTTATTCATAACTAGTTTCTAGGTAGTAGATCACATCTGACGGTTTGGATCTTGCATATGGGTGGTCTATCAACCAAATCAAAATGAGAGTATCGACATTCTTGATACTTCTGAAAGTAGCCCAGCTATATATATTTCTACTTCTTGCTCTTTCAAGAACTTCTTATGAACTTTGAGATTGTTATGTTCTGCAGATCGCATTAAGATTGAGGACCGAGTTTAGCTGAGGGAATATATCAAATGAAATTTATCAGGATGTAAACCTTGATTAGTTTGTGCTTGTATATGAGTACTGTTGCGATAGATGTTTTATATATTGTTTTAAATGAAAGATGGATAGTTGATCTTGTATATATATACACATGATGGAGATAGTTTCATTTTGAATTGAAGTAGTGTGCGTTTTGGATATTGGTATGTAATGCGAGGAGATGGGAGTGGATAGAAACTTTGATGCTATTATGACTTATATATATTTGAAAGGTAAAATAATTTTATTGATCATTTGATACGATAGTATATAATTACAATGTGAACTAGGTTACTCTAAGAAACTATTCTTGGACAACTCCAGAGAAGGGAGAGGATCATAGTCGTCACCTTCTACTATAGTATACCAAGTAAGTTCCTCAAATTGACCCAAAGTTCAGAGACTCGATAAGTTAAGTGATTAGTTTGGACTCCGGTCGGATCCCATCGAACCCGACCCGGAGCAGCTCCGCGAAGCAGACTGAGCCAGAGCCACTCAAGTGAGTTGACTTGGCAGACTCGCTGAGTCATGATTGAGTCGATTCAGTCATGTTCAGCAGTGCACAATAGCAGTCCAGAGCACATTTCAGGCCGATTCACGCCTAATTCGCGTTTCTCTCAGCTTGCAATGCCATTGTTCTAGGACCTCGTTAGTGACTTTGAGCTCTTCAGTGTAGATATTCCTTGAGGGGTTTAAAGAAACTCTGTATTTGGGCGTGAACAACTCACTCCTCAGGTGATTCCTATTTGAGCTAATTTGTCGATTGTTAATTTTTTAGCAATTACTATTGGATAGTCAAATTTTGCTAGCTGAATTATTATTTGCTTTTCTCTAATGATTGTATCAGTGTTTGTCACTTTTTCATCATTTAGGATTGCATTTTCTTTACATTTAGAACTTATACCTTTTAGAAAATTTTAAATCTCATCATTTAGCACATTCATTTAGCTTTGTTTGAGTTTAGAACTCGTGTTATATATGTGAGTTTGTTTATTGCATTAGTATTAGTGCACGTTCACTTGGCTAGTCAAGCCAACATGAAAAAGAACCTTGACTGCATGCTAGAGAAACTTGGCATTATCCTTGGGCTAGCTCGGGATTGTAATTTCACATTAAAGAAGATCAAATCACGAGGTGAGAGTCGACATGTTAATAGCATTCATAATGATGATGTTAGAGAGTCGAGAGTTGTTGAGGATGTTTACGTTTTCTCCACTATTACTAGTGTCGTTGAGGATCCATTAACCACTTTTGATACACAGATTATTGATGAAATCTATGAGTTTCTGAGAGTACCAGTGACAATGTAGATGTGCAAGTCAAGTCTAGCACACCTATACCTGTTGATGTCCATACTCAAGATAATGACACTAATGATGCTGAGTGTGAGCCAGTAGGTGAGTTTACAATAACTACTTTAAGTTATTCTCCTTCTAATTAGTCTTTAGAGTTCTTTACTATGATCCACCGGGAAGTTTCTTACTTTTCTTTTAGTGGGTGTTAGAGATTTGTCCTGAATTTAATGTCCCGCTGACAGAGTTTATTGCACATCTTCGTAGGCATCTTATGTATCCTCACCTTTAAGAGTTATGCATAGAGTATCTACTGCATTGTATTTGCCTGTTACATTTGATGATATCACTAGACAGTTAACAAATTGCAATGATAAATATAGATTTTATGCATGTCTATATAGTGTATTATAGGAATTTGCAGTTGACAGTAAGATGATTGTGATCAAGATCGCAAGAATGTTACACGCTTGGTGTACAGGTCCCGATATGCTTTTGGAGAGGAGTGCTTCCATTACTGACGAATTGGACATCACATGGGATCCTGGTATTGATTTTATTTTCAACAGGGATGAGTCGCTTATGTCTGATGCACGTGCACTTATGCCTGATGCATGTGCCCATGTTCGAGCTTCCATCGACAACAGATGATCCATTAGGGAAGCCCGTTTCACCTCCACCACCTAGATTCAGAAATGACATGTTAATGTTGGCTCCTCCACCTCCATTATGACCTGAGTGAGATGCTACATGTAACGAGACAATTCAGTTTGACTCGGTCATGCTTGCTATTTGCCATTATCGCATCACCTGAGATGAATGCTTTCAAGCCGGGGAGAATTTATAGGATCACCTTAGTTTTCTTTATTTGTTTTAATTGTTTTAGTTGTTTTTAGTCCCACATCGGTTGTGATGGGGAACTTCTTAGTATGTGGGCCTATTTAAGGTCAAGATTTGGAACTCATTTGGGAGACTATGATGATTTGAATTAAACCCTTGCAGTTGAAGCATGTTGATTTGCTCTACAAATTGAATTTCTTGCATGGTGATATGCAGAGTGGGAGAGATCTCCTTCGTGGTAAAACCAAAATTAGTCTTTCTCCTCTTTATCTTTTCCTAATTTCTACAATTCCTATTTTCTTTTCTCTTTATCTTCTTCCTCTTCCCGTTCTACATCAGCCCTTCTCTGCAAACACCTTGTATATAGATTTGCTTTATTCTCTGTTGAATTTAACTTCAAAATTTTCTCTCTTCCAAAAATGATAAGTTAATGAACAATGCATCTGCCTCTAGCAAATGTATATGTATCCATGTCCATCTACTAATTTCTATTTTTAGGGTTAGATTCGTCAACATCCTAGCCCACCATCAAGAGCATGTTTTTTGGTACAAGGATGTAATTGGTAGCCATTGCAGAAAAAAGATCTCACTCGTCCTCACTAAATTGTGTCAGCTACTCTTAGAATATTATGGCTAGAACTACAAGATCTAATCTGGAAACCATGGCCACTTGGCCATTAAATTGAACCTGAAACAAAAGAGAGTCACCAGTGGTAGAGTAGCCTATGCCTATTTGACTCCACATCCAAGTGGATGTATCACCTTTGAAGCACTAAGCGACTCTTGCTCGGTCATCATTGTAATTGGGTGTTATCATCGCAACAAGTTGCGGGATAACACCCTAGCAGACTCTCCTTGCTCGCTCATCATTGCAATTAGTTTGCATCAGTGCAAACAAATGACAGGTAGGGACATTCCTTAGTGTAATCTTTAGGATTCCGTTGGCCATCAACTAATTAATGTTACTCTTCTCCTATATTCGAGATACCAAAGTTGAGTTTCAACTTGATAAAGAATCACAAACAGGAAGTTATATTCGTTGGAAATGAAATAGGTACAAGCATTCCAGTGTCCAGTGTGTATGAATGTCTTCATAACATTATTTAATAATAAAATCAAGCATAACAGTAATCATGATAATGAGTTATATGATACACAATGGAATCCTGCACATGTTTGGAAATGAGCCCACATTTATAACATACCCAGTAATTATATTATACAATATATTATGAGAATGAGATAAAATAAGGAGATTTATCGCATCAATTAAGGTATATATATCAATTTTGGGGCAGAGAAAGAGGGAGTCTTAGAGAAGATACCAGGCCGCAATGTCTCCCCCATCATCGCCATTACCAACTGATTTTGATGATGCAATCTCCTTTGCCCAAATCCGCACATCTGCAATCGGTGGTAATAAAAAACCCTAAAATCAGTACACATTCATCAAGATCCGACCTTGACGAAAATAGAGGCAATGCACCTAAAATTTTGGGAAAAGAAAACAAAATCCTAAACCCTAATCCTTGCTCTTCTTCGCTTCACTTCAGCGTTGATTGAAGTTGAAGGGAGCTGATTTGATTTGATTTTGATTTGAAAGAGAGGAGGGGGGATTAAAGGAGGGGGATCAAACAAATCCCTGAGACTTTAGAGGACCAATTTCAGAAGTAAATAGGAGAATAATGGGGGCATGGGGGTCAATGGGCCGAGAAATACATCTAAAGGCCTTAATTTTAAAGGGACGAAATTTGGGCCCATTCGATTAATGGCAGCCCATTTGGAAGAAGTATGGTAATGCCGCAAGATCTCATATTTATATACTGTACAACATACTACAGATCAGCATTTCAAATCAATTTTGAAGTCCTCAAAATCTCTAAATTAAACTATTTATGCTAATCATTCAGTTACCCTACCTGCAAAATTTCATTACAGTAAAATAATGATACAAATATGAAATATATTTCATATATGTTGGGGTTGAGTCAGCAACCAAGAAAAAACTTGATTTTTCCCATAGTGTTCATTTTGGCCTATTCATTTAGTTCCATGTAGGATAGCATATGAGAAGGTAAGTGGTTTATATGCCAAACATTCCTCATCTAATTGTTATGAGTTATTCACTATGAGACAGGTTGACCACGCAGGCCCGCTGCGCTGGCCCAACCCAGTTTTTCTATTCTAATTCTTTTATTTTGATTTTTGACTGAATTGTTTGACCAATTCCTTTTGACAGTTTTTCAAATCTCAAAATCCGCGGATCGAGCACAACCACTCGCCTGTCACTGCAAATCACGTGATCGTGTTGTTGGATCATGCTGTTAAACTTAGGGTGATATGCAGTTATAAAAAGAACCCCAGTTCAGAAGCAGAAACACAACACCGCTACTGCTCTCTTCTCTTCCTTTTAGAGTTTCTCTTCTAGTACTCTATCTGGGGGAAAAAAAAAGCTCTTTTCTTACTCTTTTTCAGTTCTCTACTTTTGCATTACCTTTTCCAGACGACCGATCTTCATCTGAGTAGATATCCAAACTCACACTCGAGCTGGGTGCTGGACCATTTCAGGGGCTTTTACCACTAGTGAATAACAACTGCTGCAACGCCCGAGCAATAGGGTGAGTCTTCTGTCTTCTAGGGCAGTGTTTGCACGACTGCTCCCTACAGCTAGATTTCTTTCTATTGTCTTTATTCATAGAGAATTTATTGCATTAAACTTTTTCTTGTCTATGTTTTGAGTTTATTAAATCAAAAATTAGGAAAATACAGTTTAGCACCAACAATCCAAAAGAAAGAACATAATCTTAAAACTGTATTTCCAAATTAAATATTCTTGCAGTCTTGTTTTCACAATAAATTCATTTTAGACAACATAATCTGTTTCTTGTAATTAGTTTGAAAAAATTTACTGTTAATAGTTTTAAATTAATCTTGTAGAATCACCTAGAGGGGGGGTGAATAGGTGATGGCTAATCTAATGGTCACTTAATGCCAAATAATGCGGAATTACAAACTATTATGACCTAAACTAAACACTTAAACTAAACACCGTATAACACAAGAGTGTAGCTGAATTCCCCGTGAAGGGCTCTGAACTAACTCCTCTAGATTCCCCTAGATTAGGGTTGAGGTGCCGCGTTGGCTCTCTTGGTTGAATACAAGTGTTAGCAAACAATCCCAAGCAAATATATCAATTAAGCACACAAGTATATCATGCATGTAAAGATAAACACAATAGAAGCATGCAAGATATAAACAAGAGACAAAGAGAGAGAGTGAGCAATCGCAAACACAAGGGATTTGTTTCGAGGTTCGAGCACCCTTGCTCTACATCCCCGCCTTCGACACACGAAGGATTTCCACTATAATCGATCCCACCGGATCACTCGGTGCCGCAACACCTACAACGAGTTCCCACGAGAACTCCTTGGACTCTCTCTAGTCCATACACACCGCAAGCCCACAAGCTCGCTGAGGCCGCACCTCAAACAACAAGTTCGCACCCGAACTCGAAACACCACGGACACACACGTCCGCCTCCTCAAAGTACAAAGATGAAGTCTTTGGTGATCACAACACTTTGATCACCTAAAAACAATCTCACTATAACACTCCTATAGGATGAATAATCAATGGATAGCTCAAGTGTTTGTGTGAGAAAAACTAGGATGGAAATTATGGAGGAAAACTCAAGAAATCACTTTTAAACACTCTTGATAAAACTCCCCTTTTGATTGGAAGTATTAGCTCTCAATTTTGTGGAGAAAAACCTCTTAAAAGAGTAGGAAAAACTGGCTCTAAAAGTCTCCAAAAATCTTGTAAAAAACAGCCCCCAAATGGCCCAATTTATAGGGCTCCAAAAACTAGCCGTTGGAGGCCTGACAGAACTGCCGGTCGACCGTCCGGTCGACTGGCCAACGGTCATATTTCAGACCGTTGAACCATCGGTCGACCAAGGCCAGGATACAGAGAGCAAGTCTCTCTGTCCGGTCGACCGGGGCCTTTCCAGAGAGCAGAGCTCTCTGGACGGTCGACCGGGTCGGTCAACCGGCCCTCCTGCCAGAACTGGGCGTGCACGTCTGTGCACGTCGGTCGACCGCTCGGTCGACCGCCTTCAGGCTTCGGTCGACCGCTCGGTCGACCGTCTGAAGCCATTCAACACAGTCAAGGGGATTTAAAACTTGGTCTTTTTGAATGAAATAAAATCCCATAAAATACTAGAAAATCTACAAAAATAGTTTTACCAATATACTTTGATAAACAAACATGCTTGCACAAAATCAAGGCATGTTATAAATAATTTGGACTATTTTTGTAATATGAAAAAATTGGCTCAAATGAAAAATAGTATTTTCCAAAACTTGATTTTTCCAAAACATGTTTTCCAAAACTTCTCCAAATACAAAAATAAGATATTCTAAACTCATTTGAAGCATAGAGTGTATGGATATGATCCACTACACAAACATGGTGAAATATCTATGTTTTTGACATTAAGCACTAAACATGATTTTGGATAAAACATATAAACTAGAATACCAAAAACCAAACATGATATTTTGTCAAAGAGAAAAATCTTTTCTAAAACAAACTAAATCAAGTGTGTGTGTGTGTGTGTGTGTGTGTGTGTGTGTGTATACTTGAGCAATCCACCAACTATTCTATCCTTTACATTTTAATCTAAAACAAAATCTTATAAAACAAACCTAGACACAAGTCTTCATCTTCTTGAAGTCTTCACTTGAAGTCTTCTCATCTTCTTGACGTGGTCCAAACACGATCCAATGGCTCTTGGATCAAACCGTACTAGCTCCAAAACTTGATTTCAAATCTTTTGTTGAAGCTATGCACCTACTAAGATCTTGATCATAAATCTGTCACTAATTAAACACAAGATCATTAGTACTATAACTACATGAGTTGATCATCAACAAAACTAGAGTGATGGGCCTTCGGGCCAACAATCTCCCCCTTTTTGATGATGTCAAAACTCATGAAGTTATATATGCATGGATTAAAGTAAAGCTCCAAAGAAGCTCCCCCTTAACTCATGCATCACAAATAAGCAAATAAATATGCAATGTATGCTCATAAACATGTATGCAAATCTAGGAGATAAACATGCACTCAAGCATAAAACAAATCAAATTTTTTTTCTCCTATTTGCAAAACAAAAACATATATGCATAAATATAAATACTACTCCCCCTTAAGTAAGGAAAACAAATACTTCTCCCCCTTAAGTAAGGAAAACATGCATATATCTCAAATACTTCTCCCCCTTTTTGTCAATCATCAACAAAGGGGTTAAAGTAAAAAACAAAATCAAATAAATTTTCTCCCCCTTTTTGTCATAAACAAAGAGATCACTAAGGGGTCAAATTAAATCAATCAATAAAGAGTTATATGCGATATACATTCATGAAGAGGAAGACATAAGTTAGCTTCCCTACACATATGCATTACATGAAGAAGGGATGACAAGCCCCAATTCACATAACACATATTATGTAATGCATAAGAGGAGATGTGAAGCTCCCCCTGTACCACATAAAGAAGAGTTGTCAAGCTCCTCAATATACAATACACTCAACATGAATCTATATGTAGAAAAGATGTTAAGCTCTCCTTGCATATAGGCAATACAAATCAAAAATTTTGAATTTTTCTTTATTAAAACAAATCTTGAGATATCAAATAATCATAATTTTTTTTTATTTTGATACCAATTTTAAAACATAATGCATAAGCTTTAAAAAAAATTGAATTAAGCTTAGCATAAACAAATTATGTGCTTTAAATGTATAAATCAATGTACTCAAGCACAAATAACTCATATATATGTATGAAAAATAGTATTCCAATTGAAATTGATACATACATATATAAGAAAACAAAATATGAGTATATACAAAAATAGAGTCAAATTGATACTAATTGAAATGATTCAATGATACCAATTGAAACAATAATAGGATCATGTGTATAACTCATAAAACTTTAAAGAATAAATAACTAGTTAAATTAATTTTTGAAAAACTAGTTAAAGATCCTTTAAAAACATGAAACCAAATCATATGTATTTCATGAATCATACCAATTACACAAGAATTGACACTCGAAATAATTAAAGCTCAAAAAAGGTGTTCATGAAACAAAGTCATGACAAACAAATAAAGTGTGAGTGAACAAGAATCATGTAATTAGCATTTTCATGAAAATAATCAATGAAGCTCAAAATGATCAAAACAAATTATTCATTTTATTTTATCAAACAAAACATAAAAAAATTCATTTTTCATTAAAACAAAACAAACTTCTAGGTATATGTATGATTTATCTAAATCTAACAATATGCATACATATCCCAAACATAAAAGAGTCTATTAAAGGTATTTGCATGAAAGCAAGAGACTCACGGGTATACATGTATATTTATTAGATTTGAATAAAAATTACATATACATGAAGTAAAAAAATAGGCAAAACAAGTGTAAATGAAAGAATCATCAAAACTAGGCTATATATGTGCATATAGTGAGTATAAATGAGCAATGAAGTGCAAACATATATAAATCAAATATTCTCACTACTTGAACATGTATATACACAAGTTTTAAAGGAATCTACATCTAAACATGTATTTACCATATGAAATTCAAAACAAATAAAACATGAACATGCTAAATGATATTATCAAATGAAAAGCATGTAAAATAAAAAAAGAGTTTAGAAATAGTTACCAACTAAGGAACTATGTTTCAAAACTCCAAACATGGTGGTTGACCCACCAAACCTCCTTGATAGCGATGCATCTATATATGTGTCCATCAAGTCCATGTGCATCCACCATCAAGGCACCATTCCTCTCACGTTTTGTCAGAGCCCTCACCTACATCAAAAAAACACACGGTGGGGGTTTTGGTACCCATTTTCTTTTGGGTCCTTGGGGTTAGCATTGTAAGGCACCCAAACATTTTTATTTTTAGCAAAATTAAAATGATGCAACTTGTCAAAATAAAACTTTGCTAAATGGCTTTTGCGGCCACAATGTGTACACTTGTATACCTTAGAATGCTTATGTGTGTGAGTGTGATCATGACGTGCAACATAGGCATATGCATGATGAGGATGATGTGCATGAATATGTGGAGTTTGTTTCTTTGAAAATAAGGACTCCAATCTAGAATGGTTAAATGCACATGAGCTCAAAGTGGAGCTCAAACAATCAATTTTCTTTTTCAAAAATTTAACTTCATTTTGATCAATAGAAGTGGTGGCATGTAAAGCATGATCAAAAGTCTTTTTCTTTTTAGAAACTTTTTCTTTTTCCAAAATTTTTCTTTTCAAACAAGAGTTTTCTTGAAAAGCAACTTCCTTTTGTTTTTTCACCAAAATAATTTTATTTTTCAAAGATGTGTTTCCTTCACAAAGATCACGCAATTTAGAAAGTAAGGAAACATTCTCATTTTTTAAAATTTCATTTTCTCTTTCCATGCATGCAACCTCAGTTCTAAATGAATCATTTTCCTTATGCATGCAATCAAATTTCTTTTTCAAATTTTTATTATCTTTCTTAAGCATGTCATATTTTTCAAGTAATTGTTGACAAAATGAAGTGAGCTCATCATATGACATGTTATCATCTTCTACCTCGGATTCGGTAGTTACCTCAAGGGGGTTATCCCCTTGGACCATGTAGCACTTGTTGGAGACGTCACTTCCAACATCCGAATCGCTCCCGGCATAATATAGATCCTTTTCGCCAAGGGAGATGAGGGTGTTCCAAACTACAAAAGCCAAATCAAGATTAGCAACCCTAGATAAATAATCATCATTTAGGGTAGATCTTAAAGCATGTAGGGCTTTTGCATTAGCCTCAAAATTCTTACCATTTAAACAATATGCATCATTAGTTATGGAAAGATAGACATGAATGCCTAGGGCTTTGAGGTACAAAGACATCTTAACCTTCCAAATTTGGATGTTAAGAATGTCAAACATGGGTGGTGACATGAAGTCCATGGTGTGTGTACAAAAATATTGTGATTAGCCTAAAATGAGGATCTTTAACTCTAGGTTGTAAGACCCAAATTCAGAGCACTTGGCTCTGATACCAATTGTAGACCAATTGTAGAATCACCTAGAGGGGGGTGAATAGGTGATGACTAATCTAATGGTCACTTAATGCCAAATAATGAGGAATTACAAACTATTATGACCTAAACTAAACACTTGAACTAAACACCACGTATAACACAAGAGTGTAGCCGAATTCCCCGTGAAGGACTCTGTACTAACTCCTCTAGATTCCCCTAGATAAGGGTTGAGGTGCCGCGTTGGCTCTCTTGGTTGAATACAAGTGTTAGCAAACAATCCCAAGCAAATATATCAATTAAGCACACAAGTATATCATGCATGTAAAGATAAACACAATAGAAGCATGCAAGATATAAACAAGAGACAAAGAGAGAGAGAGAGAGAGTGAGCAATCGCAAACACAAGGGATTTGTTTCGAGGTTCGAGCACCCTTGCTTTACATCACCGCCTTCGACACACGAAGGATTTCCACTATAATCGATCCCACCGGATCACTCGGTGCCGCAACACCTACAACAAGTTCCCACTAGAACTCCTTGGACTCTCTAGTCCGTACACACCGCAAGCCCACAAGCTCGCCGAGGCCGCACCTCAAACAACAAGTTCGCACCCGAACTCGAAACACCGCGGACACACACGTCCGCCTCCTCAAAGTACAAAGATGAAGTCTTTGGTGATCACAACACTTTGATCACCTAAAAACAATCTCACTATAACACTACTATAGGATGAATAATCAATGGATAGCTCAAGTGTTTGTGTGAGAAAAATTAAGATGGAAATTATGGAGGAAAACTCAAGAAATCACTTTTAAACACTCTTGATAAAACTCCCCTTTTGATTGGAAGTATTAGCTCTCAATTTTGTGGAGAAAAACCTCTTAAAAGAATAGGAAAAACTGGCTCTAAAAGTCTCCAAAAATCTTGTAAAAAATAGCCCCCAAATGGCCCAATTTATAGGGCTCCAAAAACTAGCCGTTGGAGGCCTGACAGAACTGTCGGTCGACCGCCCGATCGACCGGCCAACGGTCATATTTCAGACCGTTGAACCATCGGTCGACCGAGGCCAGGATACAGAGAGCAAGTCTCTCTGTCCGGTCGACCGGCGGGGCCTTTCCAGGGAGCAGAGCTCTCTGGACGGTCGACCGGGTCAGTCGACCGGCCCTCCTGCCAGAACTGGGCGTGCACGTCTGTGCACGTCGGTCGACCGCCTTCAGGCTTCGGTCGACCGCTCGGTCGACCGTCTGAAGCCATTCAGCACAGTCAAGGGGATTTAAAACTTGGTCTTTTTGAATGAAATAAAATCCCATAAAATATTAGAAAATCTACAAAAATAGTTTTACCAATATATTTGATAAACAAACATGCTTGCACAAAATCAAGGCATTTTACAAATAATTTGGACTATTTTTGTAATATGGAAAAATTGGCTCAAATGAAAAACAGTATTTTTCAAAACTTGATTTTTTTCAAAACATGTTTTCCAAAACTTCTCCAAATACAAAAATAAGATATTCTAAACTCATTTGAAGCATAGAGTGTATGGATATGATCCACTACACAAACATGGTGAAATATCTAAGTTTTTGACATTAAGCACTAAACATGATTTTGGATAAAACATATAAACTAGAATACCAAAAACCAAACATGATATTTTGTTAAAGAGAAAAATCTTTTCTAAAACAAACTAAATCAAGAGTGTGTGTGTATATGTATACTTGAGCAATCCACCAACTATTCTATCCTTTACATTTTAATCTAAAACAAAATCTTATAAAATAAACCTAGATACAAGTCTTCATCTTCTTGAAGTCTTCACTTAAAGTCTTCTCATCTTCTTGACTTGGTCCAAACGCGATCCAATGGCTCTTGGATCAAACCGTGCTAGCTCCAAAACTTGACTTCAAATCCTTTATTGAAGCTATGCACCTACTAAGATCTTGATCATAAATCTGTCACTAATTAAACACAAGATCATTAGTACTATAACTACATGAGTTGATCATCATCAAAACTAGAGTGATGGGCCTTCGGGCCAACAAATCTTGTATGACATAATCTACATAAATACAAAATATTTTCGTTATAGTTTTAAAATCTTGTTAAAATTGCCAACAAAATTTACTGTCATTTATAATTATCGAATTATAAAATGACATTTATAATTTAGCTTTTAAAAATGACATTCATAACCGTTGAATTTCAAAACTGTGTCCTATTTTTCAAAACCTAAACTTTCAATCTCCAATTATATGCAAACAAAATTAACTTTGTTTTAAAACTTACAAACAAATACCCGCCTCCTTATTTTGTTTTTATGCTCTTTTATATTTTGTTTATGAAAAACTAAAATTTTCAACTGTCTTGATTTGTGTGCTATGTTCTAAAGTTGATCAATCTAAACATTTCAACGATTTAGGTAAAATTGAATTACACTTTACTAATCTTAAACTTGGTTAAACTTTATAGTTTAATTGCGTATATACTTTAATTACATTTGTAGCATATTATTCTTGATTAAAGTTCTCGCCTATTTTATTGTGTACCGTGCTACATTTATTGTCTATATAATTGTGGTTAAGCAATATCCCCGCGCTTTATTTTGTAAACCCTAATTTGAAACCGACCAACTTAAACAATCGTATTCTGGTTCCATTTTGACAATTGTGAATATAGAAAAATAGGCTAGCATTTTCTCGGACATAATAGCTAATTCAGATCACTCCAAAAAATATCAAAACATATAAATTCACTGGCATAAACTATAAGCGGTGGGCAAACCAAATTGGTTGACCATCTTAAAACTGATCTCAGTCATTGATTATTCCATTCCTACCGCATCTTCATCAGCCCCTAATAATACTCTTCCCTCTCCAACTCATCCTCCCACTCACACCTTTTATGAAACCTGAGAAGATAGACAATCATTGTTGTCATAGGATTCTTAGCGTACTCGCGGACAATTTGTACAATATTTGTTATGAGTACAAAAGTGTCGAAGAACTGTGGGATGCACTAGAAGAATAATATGGCCTCAATGTACTATAGTTGAATGATTCACCTCCTCTTTCTTCAATAAGTTCATGATGGTTGATAGCTAGCCCATCAATGACCAAATTTATTTCACTCAAAGGACATACGAGCGAATCTCATTGATAGGGTATTCGTTAGGAGTACGTCCAAATCAATTCTACACATTGTAAGGACCTACGAGCAAATCCTATCCATCAAAATTTGAATTTGGATGTTGGAATTATTTTTATTCTTCTTGAGACCAATCACATACTAATTCTTAATTCAATTGGTCTCCCATGGATCCATCACCTCCACAATTTGAATTCAATGGCAACCATAAGAACACACAACCAACAAGAGAGGAAACTTTTAAAAACTTAATGCGATCTTTACAACAAATGCTCAGTGATAATGTTCAACACTTGGCCCACCTAGATAGGATAGTGAAGTAGCTAATAAGTAAGAGAAAGATTCATTTTCTACTCAACCTGTTCTTGATCCAAAACCGACTCGACCCATGTCAATTCAAAAGCACATCAATTTTAATAAAATGAATAAAGTCCAAATTATAAGACCCATGCTAATTGTAAAACACATCAACATGTTTACTCATTCCATCAAGAGCACTCAATCTATTCCTGAATCAAAATCTTCAATTCTAGAGCATATTCTTTTTCATGAAGCGAATAAATTCAAAACTTTGAAATCTGACGAGCAAATCGATGATCACATTGACATATCTATTCATTCTATCGAGATGCCCTTTCGAGTCCACTCCATCATTTACTTGATTGAATTGAAGAGCTTGAATACAAGTGTTTGGGCTGGGAAAAATTTGGAGGATCATAATAAAATTTCTTTGAATAAAATGAAAGATTACAATAATCTCAAACAAACCCGATTATAAGAAAGAGAAGATGTTCAAGCTCAAATCTTCTCTTTATTTAAATGTTGGGTTCTTGATGTAGCGGTGGAAAGTGAATCTTGTTTTTCGTTCACCGGGTGAACGTCACAATCTTCTGAGAATTTTCTCTTCAGACTATAAACGGAGTAGCACAACTTCTTGTTCAATAAAAGCTCAAAGAGACTTGAGGGAAGAACAAACTTGTACTCAGTAAGTTGTTAAAAGAGTTGAACTCTTAAGTATTTCTCAGCTAGAAGCTCTGATCAAGATTCTCCAAATAGACCAAAACTTTCGGCCACCATCCCTCGACCTCTCTTCAATAGCAAATTGAGCTATTTATAGGGGTTTCAGGAGTAAAACTGTCCCCTAAAAATACTCCATAATGAGGGTTAACTCCCTCATTACGTGGGCAATAATTGACCCGGTAATGAGGGCAATTATAACCGAGACACAGGGTTCCTTTGGTGTTGAAATGTGGACTTCGAGCCTCGCGTTTAGCCGTTGTGGTAACGCTTTAGCTTCGTGTTTGGTTGAAACACGATATTCAAGTTCTGCGTCAAGCTTTATGTGAGACGCGGGTTTCGGACTCTGCGCTGATTGGGGCGGAACCAACACTCAAATATGTGTATTTTATGAAATCAATGAAAAAGTATATGTGCTAATGTTTCCTCGATACTTTCGTTATAGCATAAGCTCAACGGGTCGAATCCACAGGGACGGGAGGCGATAGAAGCATTAACAGCCTTTATTCACGTGTTATGTTAACAGTTCTTCTTTGTTAAAGAATGAGAAAAAGAAAAAGAAAAGAAAGAAATTCAAAAGTGATAGGTAGAGAAGGCGATGAAACGACGATGTAAAAACAAAAGAGAAGTGATTTGAAAAACAAAATAGAAAAGAAGATGCAACAACGATGAACTAAAAAGGTGGTGAAAATAATGAAGAAAATGATAAAAGGACTTTGGAAATGATTTTCAAAATAAAGTAAAAGAAAACTCATGGCTACTAACTACTAATTGCTCCACTAACCATGCTAACCTCTTTATAATAGTTGCCTCACATGGATCCTTGGCCATCACTAGTCCTTTGCTTCAAGAGACGATACAGAGCATGGCCCATAAGATTGTTCTTCTACATTCAAACAACACATCCATATCACATAACAAGTTGCAAGCTACTATTAATTCATCAAAACCGGTTAGAGGTGAGCATGAAATAAAGTTAGCATTTGCAAGTTAGCAAGTTAGTGGTTTAGGTGTTAGAATGTTAGAATCCATCATCATGAGCCATCAATGGCTCTTGCAAGAGTAAGGCCTTGTAGAGACTATTAGATTCATGTGGATTATCAAGTAAGTGGTTAGATGGTTAGTGGTTAGTAGTTAGATTGCCATGAGAAGCAAAGATTAGCCAAGCATCATGTAGAAGATGGAGAAATTACAATGGAGAAGAAAGGAGACTCCTTTACATAAATTGTCACCATCTGTTACATCAATCTCTCTCTTTCCCTCTCTGAATCTCTCTGTGCTAATACATGATCTAAAAAGAAATGAAAATACAAAAGAAAAGAAGAAGAACACTTACACTGCACTATACTAAAAGATAGAAAACCTAGCCTAAATCCAAATATGCTTGCGTTTTGGTAAACCCCTACCCTATTTATAGGCAAAAGAAGCATCTGGAAGGTGAGACGGGGCCACGCGTCGAAGATCGACGCGTGGCCCCACCACATTGCCACGGAAACACGGCATTTGCCGCATTTCCGCAACAAAACCATGAACTTAGGTCATTGGTTTTGGCGAGGAACTTCCCGTCGCTTCTAGAACCATCTTGGTATATTCGGATTTTGGTATTTTTGTCTAGATATTCGTCTGACGTGCGCAAAGGTCTAGATTCAATGTATCTTCTAGAAGTTCCCTTACTTGGCCTCCAAGAATTGTGGATTTAATTACCCAAAAATGGTTTAATTAAGCTCTTATTACCCTTTTGCCCTCTTTGTCTTGATTATCTGCAAGAGAGACCAAAACGCGGTTTAGATCGACATTTTATTCATAAATCAGTAGGAAAATGCGATATAATAATACAGAACTGTAGACTAATCACACCCCCACACTTATCTTTTACTCGTCCCAAGCAAAACAAGAAAAGAAAAAATATACTACAAATGTTATTCACCACTTTCGCAGGTGACGCGATTGCACTGAGCGTGTGCAACAAGCCGTTAAACCTCTAGGTTACCCTAGAGGAAGAGTTTTATCTTCTGAGGGTTTTCAGCGGATTACACCCACAAAATTCATAAAGAAAGAAGATAAATGTTAGTATTTTGAAAACACATTTTGAAAGAGACAAGTTTACAAAATATTTTTGCAAAAATATAAGCGATCTAAGATCATAAGTCCTCCAAAAATTATTCTCTCTTAAACTTAATCTCTATGCAAGATCTTGTCTTAAATTAAGGTAAGAATTCAAATTGAATTGAATATTTTATCCTTCATAAAACCTAGATATATGTACTTTGTGATAGTAAAGATTTCTGGGATTTCAACTCTAACCATCAAGCCATTTATATATATATATATATATATATATATATATATATATATATATATATATATCTTTTCTTTTCTTTTTTTCCTTCTTCCCTTAGCTTCATTAGGCTTTCTATTTCACCCATGTAACGAGCCTTTAACCGATGACTCCCAAACCAGATGGTCCTAGGGCACCGGATGAGAAAACATCCCTCGGGTTTAAGGACTCGAGTAAACAAGATCACAAAACTAAGGGGGATTATTTGTTTCTTTTGACCACCGTTAGGCGTGAATAATCATGCTTCTTGAGGCATAATTATCCAGCTTAATAAGTGATTTTTTTCCTTTGTATATAATATATATTTTTTCTTTTTATTTATTTTTGCTTTATGGCATTTTAGGTCTTTGTTTCCATCCCAAAAATTGTGTTTGTGTGAAGTGCATACTATCTAAGGCAAAAATTTTAAGATAAAATTATCTCCAATTCATCTTACTTAGCCTATAATTTTAAATAAGATCCATTATTTTGACTAGGTTTAAGATGTCATAATTAAGGTTTTCTTAATTTCTAAGATCATCTTAACTTTCTTTAAAATAAATCAAAACTTTGTCTCTTATTTCAAAAAGTTTTTAAAGAAAGGGAAAAATCCTATACAAAAGGGAAGATTTCTAAAAGTATAAGAGAAGTGTAAAAGAAAGAAAATTTAAAAACATACGTTAGTAAACCCTCCCCCACACTTATCTCATGCATTGTCCTCAATGCATCGTGATTTATGTATGCATGAAACAAATAGAGAGGGAAGGAAAAATCACCTCAAGGTGGTGGTTCCGGTGGTGGTCTGATTGGTCCACGAAATGCGGCCTAACCCAATTTGCGTGGAGTGCGGAGGAACCTACCAGAGACCTCTAAAATACAACCCCCTAAAATGATGCATATATTTATGATTTTTATTATGAATTTTACCCCATCTAATTTTCAAATTTTCAACATAATTTCGGAGTCAATTTTATCAACACCTTTGTCCCAAAATGGAGTATGAAAAGATGAAATGATTGATTTGGGCTCAGGAAGTACATGAACTAATATCGACTAAGGAATTTGACTTAAGTTAAGTAAACGCTCAGGAGTCCAAATTGGTTCAGGAATCGGGTCCAGATCAAGAAATTGAAATCCTATTCCACATTTATTTCCCCACAATGGAATATGACTTTATAAGATAGGTGATTCAAGTTCAAGAATAATAGGTATGGGAACCAAAACTGACTCTAAAATGTTGCTCAAGTTGGGTAACAAAACAGGAGTCAATATTGATTTAGGAATTTGAACTGGATCACAAATTTGAGAATCGAAGTCACATTCTTGTCGAAGTTCAATTTCTTTAAAAGGAAAACTTGCCAATTTGTCAATGGGACATTCAAAAGTATGAAATTGGTCAAGTTCAATTTGTTGATATAAAAGATTGGTGATTCATTTTCATAATGGATTGGCACATGATCCAATACTGACTCGAAAAAAGGCCTGAAATCAGGTAAAAACACCTCAGTCATTATTGAATCATGAAATAAAATTGAATTACCAAGTTGAGGTTTAGGATCATATTCATGCTTAAGTTCAATTTCAAGAAAATGATAACTTACCAAAATGTCAATGGGATTTTCAACATTTGAAGTGTGGTCAAGCTCAGATGGGTGTGCTGAAATTAAATCTTGGTTTCCAAAATGACAAGAGTCCTGGGTCAGATCAAAAGAGTTAGGGATATCTGAATTGGTCAAAGGTTGATAAGATAGAGTTTCCTCATTCCTATAAATGCTAACTAATTGACTCAATTGTGTTTCCAACCGATTGATAGACTGGGCAGAAGATTTCTAAAATTGTAGTGCGGACTCCTGCAAGACTTCTATACTCTTTTCTATATGTGATGTTTCTTCAAGTAGATGCTCTAGAATGGGAGTGTAGGAATCTTGTTTTTCAAAACAACAAGAGTTATGGGTCAAATTGATAGAGTTAGAGCTATTTGGATTGGTCAAAGGTTGATAAGAGGGAGTTTCCTCATTCCTATAAATGTTGACCAATTGACTCAATTGTGTTTCCAACCTATCAATAGACTGAGAAGAAGATTTTTGAAATTGCAATGCGGACTCCAGCAAGATTTCTATACTCTTTTCTAGACTTAATTTTTCTGCAAGTGGATGTTCCAGAAAGGGAGTATAAGAATCTTGGTTTTGGAAAGATAGTGAAAATTGTGAGTCCAACATGTTTTGAGATTGAAGCTTGAACTCACACAAGAGTTCCTTACTCGTTTTCAGGGCAGATGGTTGTTCATTATGAGGAGGTGGAACTGAGTAAGACTCTTGAAAATATTGTGAAATTGGAGAGGCCATCATTTTTTGAAGTTGTCGCTCGGCCTCTTGTAGATTGGCTTCTATACTCTTTTCTAACTCAGATTTTTTTTCAATTGGTGGTTCTAGAAAAGGAGTATAGGAAGCAAAATTGTGGAATGGAGATTGTGAAAATTGTGGACAAGGTGGTGAAAATTTTGACTCGGTGGAAGTGAATCCCCATTGATTCTGTGACGAGTTGAAATTATTTTTAAAATTATAGTCATAAGATTGGGGGATGGGTTGTATTGATTCGGATAAGTCCAACCCTGTGTATTTGGTTGGTTCATATTGTGAAAAACTGGGTTGGAATTATCTGAAACAAATAGGGTCGGTGTGAATATGGATTCATATTAGGATTGAAAGAATTGTTATTGTTGAATTCCATTTCACAAATAATCACAAACAAAAAAGAAAAATCAAACAACAAACAAAAAGAAAGAAAATCAAAACCAAGCCTATATTAGGGTTGACCTAGAACTAGACGACTCCTAACTGGTCGATTACCCGGGGGAGGTTGCTGCTTGAATCCAACCACAAGCTAATCGGTCAGGTAGGGGCAAAATACAGTGGAAGGTATTCGTGCGTAAGCAACGGGCCTTAATTACGCCAAATCACGGTATCTTCGAGGCGTAACTTCTTAATCCCCAACCTTAGACACCGATTTCACAAGAGTAAGATTCAAAACAAGTCCCACCCTCGGTCAATCTCTTAATGAGCCCGAGATGTCCCTAAGGGCCAATGTCTATCAATTTTTATTAGGGCTTGGGTTGTGTGAGTGGGGAGGTAATTTTTGGGCTAAGGAAGGGTGATGAAATCCCCACATTATCTTGGATGGATTTTGCCCTTAAGTTCAATTCGTACAAGTGTCCAATATAGACAAGAGTATAACACAAAGCGATAAATCATCCACGTGTTTATCCTATGCTATATGCAATGCCATATGTACACCTCAGTTCAGATCACAACAACAGAACAAAATACAGTATATTGGAATTGAATTGACACGTGCCTAAATGCAAATGTCTAAACCGTTTTAAAAGCGTCCAAATACCATATTTTAGTTCTTTAATTTATTATAGTGTGTAGGTAATCAAAGCAGAAAAATAGCAGCAATAATACAACAATATATACAACTTGCAAGAATCCTGCAAAAGATGAAGTCAAAATGCCAAATAATTGCCATGTTTTCGGGGCTTTTCTTGGGTTTTCGCGGCACACTTATGGAAGCAGGGTTCCTGCTTTCTAGAGTAGGGACATGCAAGCAAAAAGAGAGTTTTACAATGTTCAATATCTGCAAAAATTAACCTGCACACCAAAACAGAGAAGATAATATTAACAAAAATGTGAACAAAACCATTCCCGTCCCCGGCAACGACGCCAAAAATTTGATCGGGGCAGAACCAGCACTAATAAATGTGTATTTTATGAAATCAGTAAAAATGTATATGTGCTAATGTTCCCTCGATACTTCTATTTTAGCATTGGCTCAACGGGTCGAATCCACAGGGACGGGAGGCATAGAAGCATTAACAGTCTTTATTCACGTGTTATGTTAACAGTTCTTCTTTGTTAAAGAATGAGAAAAAGAAAAAAAAGAAAAGAAATCCAGAAGTGATAGGTAGAGAAAGCAATAAAATGATGATATAAAAACAAAAGAGAAGTGGTTTGAAAAACAAATAGAAAAGAAGATGAAACAAAGATGAACTAAGAATATGGTGAAAACAATGAAGAAAATGATAAAAGGATTTTCGAAATGATTTTCAAAACAAAGTTAAAGATAACTCATGGCTACTAACTACTAATTACTCTACTAACCATGCTAACCTCTTAGTGATAGTTGCCTCACATGGATCCTTGGCCATCACTAGTCCTTGGCTTCAAGAGACGATACGGAGCATAGCCCATAATATTGTTCTTCTACATTCAAACACACATCCATATCACATAACAAGTTGCAAGCTACTATTAATTCATCAAAACCAGTTAGAGGAGAGAATGAAATAAAGTTAGCATTTACAAGTTAGCAAGTTAGTGGGTTAGGTGTTAGAATGTTAGAATGTTAGAATCCATCATCATGAGCCATCAATGGCTCTTGCAAGAGTAAGGCCTTGTAGAGGCTATTAGATTCATATGGATTATCAAGTAAGTGGTTAGATGGTTAGTGATTAGTAGTTAAATTGCCATGAGCAGAAAAGATTAGCCAAGCATCATGTAGAAGATGGAGAAGATAACAATGGAGAAGAAAGGAGATACCTTAACATAGATTGTCACCATCTATTACATCAATCTCTCTCTTTTCCTCTCTGAATCTCTCTGCCCTAATACATGATCTAAAAAGAAATGAAAATACAAAAGAAAAGAAGAAGAACACCTACACTACACTGCACTAAAAGATAGAAAACCTAGCCTAAATCTAAATCTGCTTGCGTTTTGGCCAACCCCTGCCCTATTTATAGGCAAAAGAAGCATCTGGAAGGCGAGACGGGGCCACGCGTCGAAGATCGACACGTGGTCCCACCACATTGCCGTGGAAACGCGCCATTTGTCACGTTTCCATAGTAAAACCAGGGACTTAGGTCCCTGGTTTTGGTGAGGAACTTCCCGTCGCTTCTAGGACCATCTTGGTATATTTGGATTTTGGTATTTTTGCCTGGATATTCGTCTGACGTGCGCAAAGGTCTAGATTCAATTTATCTTCTAGAAGTTCCCTTACTTGGCCTCCAAGAATTGTGGATTTAATTACCCGAAAATGGGTTTAAAAGCTCTTATTACCCTTTTGCCCCTTTGTCTTGATTATCTTCAAGAGAGACCAAAACACGGTTTAGATCGATATTTTATTCATAAATCAGTAGGAAAATGCGATATAATAATACAGAATTGTAGACTAATTATGCGCCTTGGCCATCGCAGTGAAGAAGAGATGCGGGTTTCGACCCTCGCGTCTTGGTACTACAGTGATGCTGAGGCGCAGCTGTCAAGCTCTGCGTCTTGGTCATTATAGTGATGTTGAGACGCGAGTTTCAACCCTCGAATCTTGGTGTTGTGATAGTGGCTATGATTTGCCTTGCGTCTGGAGTTTAGACTCTGCTTTCTAATGACTTGTCCTCAGTGATTTTTGGACAGTCTACAGAATCCCTTCCATAGTTTTCGATATTCCACGGTTGACTGAGATGGATTTCGAAATACTTTGAACTTTGGTTGAATTCATACTTTTCATGATTGGACTGACAAACATTTGAGATGCTCTGAGCTTGATCATGTCTGGAATGTGGTCTTTGTTGAGTGTACTGTAAAATCCTTTGAAGCAACTGGAGATGATCGTCATGAGTGTCTAGATACGCAGTCCAAACCTCCTCGGTGCTCTGAGCTGGTTGTTGGTGTACTATTGAATCATGAATAAACAATCATCTACTTGTGCCAGTGTACTATTGAACTGATTGCAGAAATAAAGACTGAATGTAAGTCTTGTAGACGCAGAGGTCATGTTGCCTTAGAAACGCAGACCTCATTTGAAGTGGAGACGCATCTCTTACTTTACTGAAGAGGATGCGACCTTCGAAGTGGAGACGCGGTCTTTGAAGTGAAGACGCAACTGTCACTTTGTTAAATAGACGCAGCTCTCACTTTGCTAAAGAGACGCGACCTTTGAAGAGACGCGACTTTGTTATACGTGAGAGCCGCGTTCACGTTGCCACGTGTCTAGTAGAGTTGAGGGGACGCATTTTCCTTAACACGCGAGATTCACGTTCATTCAAGACGCGTGCCATACGTCGGGCGAAGATTGGGCCTCAAGACATGCGTTACGTATCTCTGCGGATCACTGTGTCTATAAAAAGACAATAGTCTTTCAAGAGTCATCATTAGACTCTTTTCTTCTCCACTGAGTCTTGCATTGAGAATTTTCAAAAGTTAAGAAAAGCTTAAAGCTTTTTCCACTTTCTTTTGTCTTTGAGAATTAGACGAACTCTTTGTTGCTTGGATGAACTCAGCTTTCATAGTCGCAACCCTTGACTATCTGTAGAAACACAGTCCTTAGTCATTTTTTTAGGACACAACCATGAATGATAAACTCAGGCTATACTGCGTTTGTGATTGAGATGCGTCTCTCGTTTGTAGTGGAGATGCGGACAAGAGAAACGTGACTCTGAACTATTGATGGAGACGCAGTTCTGGCTCATCAAGAAAAACGCGCGAATGATAAACTCAGATTGCACTGGGTTTGTTATTGAGACGTGGCTCTCGTTTGTAGTGGAGACGCGGACAAGAGAAACGCGACTCTGAACTGTTGATGGAAACGTAGCTCTGGCTCATCAAGAAAGATGCGCGAATGATAAACTCAGGTTGCACTGGGTTTGTGATTGAGACGCGGCTCTCGTTTATAGTGGAGACGCGGACAAGAGAAACGCGACTATGAACTGTTGATGGAAACGCGGCTCTGGCTCATCAAGAGAGACACGCGAATGATAAACTCAGGCTGTACTGGGTTTGTGATTGAGATGCGGCTCTCGTTTGTAATTGAGTCACGGACAAGAGAAACGCGACTCTAAACTGTTGATGCAATCGTAGCTCTTGCTCATCATGAGAGACGCGACTCTTAGCTGTTTGGTGGGGACGCGGCTCAGTGTAATACCCTGTTTCCGGAATACGTACTTAGTGCGTATTCAGCTTTTCGATCGTATTTTTCGATTTACTTTCTGTATTTGACCAATTTCAATTTCAAATATCATTTTCTAAAATATTAGATTTTATGAGAATTTCTGAAATTTTCTAGAATTTAAATGAATTTCTCCAAACCGGTGTCGACCAGTGCCGCTGATCGATTCCCGAATTTTTATCTTACAAACTGTTTAGAAATTCTAGAAGATTCTTTAGACATTTCTGCTTAGAATAATATTCCTTGCTTAAATACTTTTTCTGAAGATTTTACGAATTTATGCAAATTCTACCGGAGTCGGTAGAAGACTTCTTCCAGTATTTTTATTTCACAAACAGTTAGGAATTTCTAGAAAGTCCTTTAGACTTTATTTCTTAGAATCGTATTTCTTATCTATATACTTTTTCTGAGAATTTTATGAATTTATGAAAATTCTTTCGGAGTCGGTAGGTAACTGATTCCGGGATTTTTAGCTTTAAAACTATACAGTATTTCTTAAAAAGGATTTCACTATGAGTCTTCTTATATTATTATTGATTTTTGGTAAAATTTACGAGTCGTTCCGAGATACTTAAATTTCGGACGATTTCGGTATTTTCCGAAATGTTTTCCCGCATTCTTGACTTGAACCTAGGAATCCGTGTTTCCGATATTTTCATTTTCCAAGACCAAGAAAATATCTTCATTTATCAATTCTTTTCCTTTTTCCTTTTCCCTATTTTCTTTTCCTTCCTTCACAACCACAAGAATTCCATTTTTCCAAATTTCCATTTTCTTCCAAAATTCCATCTCCACACATTCTCACCAACCCCCCTCATTTAATACATCTCTCTCTCTCTTTCTCATGGCCGGCCACCATTGGCCAAGGGAGACACCTCACCCCTTTTTTTTACACAAAAACCCCTCTCAATTTCTTTATTTGCATTCCCTTTACAAAAATCAAAACCTATATAAATCCTTTCCTTTACAATTCCTTTCTCTTTTCTTCACTTCAACAAAATTCTCACCTTCACAAAATCCTTCTCCATCTCCAACTCAAACCCTAACTCCCAAACAACACCCAAGTCTTCATCTCCATCTCAAGCGACTACCACTTCGTTGGATTGGGATCGTCCGCAAGATCGTCGAGGATCACTTCGGCGCTTTTCGTCAACCTCGGACTCTTCGGAACTCGTAAAAGTTCAAATCGACCGTTCGAAGTGAGTATAATCACTCACCAAGACTTACAATCTTCCTTGTATACTTGTGTTGACAAATCATGTCCCCTTAAGTCATCAAAATCATATTTTTAGACTACCAAAATCAACCACAACAAAAATCTGTTTTTTTGACCAAATAGCAGTAGATTTCAGAACTTCGGTCGACCGGCCCAAGGGGGGCAGTCGACCGATGTGCACAAACGTGCACAGTTTTGAGTAGGCGGTCGACCGGTTCACCAACCAGTCGACCGGTAGAAAACCTGGAGCTCACGGCCCTGTATCGGTCGACCGGCAGTCGACCGACAGGCGACGGTAGTTATATCTCCGGTCGACCGGCAGTCGACCGGAAGTCGACCGACCAAACCTGGAGCTCACGCATTTTGTCCGGTCGACCGGCAGTCGACCGTTAACCTGTTTTTGGGCAAAAATTGTTGTTTCTTTTATGAATTGGATTTTACCCTTGCTTCACATATGATATACTATTCTTGTTCATGCTCTATGATTTGTACTACATGACACGTTACTTGATGGACCTCATGACTTGTTACTTCTTGACTCGTTATCATATATTCTCATTTTAGGACTTGTTAAATATGAAATATCTCCATCTCTTCATGCTATCACTTAAACACCAAGCATGATACACTCGACTATTTTATAAAATGGACCAACTTACACATGGGTCGGGGGAAATATGCGGATATCGGTATGTGTTCGTGTTTACAGTGGCTTTAGGTATATTGTACAATTATATTTCCGGTCTGACCTGAGGGCCTCCAGGGGACCGAGGGGAGTGCTTGCTCCCTATTCCTGAATACTGTCATGACTAAGGGCATACATAAGACCCTCCTGTTAGGCCTTGCGGCTGGTTCCGTCATCAAGCAACGGAACACCCTGGACCGTGGTCCCGGGCATGTACGGGACCCACTGTAAACATAGTTCGTCGATACAACCGCTGTTTCCAATAACAAACTTGCTTTACTAGGATATGGATCTATGTGTTCTGGGACGCTGGGTCACATAGCTAGATATCACAGTAAGACAAGTAATAATAATTATAGACTCAATTTGTACATTCATTGCATTATGGCTTTACCTTATTATGTTTTCATCACTTGTTAGTCGATGCTATTTATTACTGTTCCATCTTCTTTATTCCTGTCCCTTAGCCACTTGGCTACAGTTGTTTACTATTATATGTCTTGATTCCTTAGATTTGCATATTCAGATTCTGAGGCTTGGAACGAAGTGGAGCCATCCACAGAGGACCAGGCTTATTTCAGTGAGCAGGCTGACCAACTCTAGTTCCCTCGTGCCAGACTCTCCCTTTTGGCTCACGAATCTTCATCCATTACGTGAGCATCTTGTGTACATGTTTGTATATTGTCTTTTTGGACTTGGATATGATAAATAACACTTGTATAGTGTATTACTTTATCATAGTTTGTATAACTTTGTACTTGTATCTTGTAAGTTGGCATATGAATACACCACGCTTTGTGTTGTACTCTGATTCCTTATTGTACTTTTATGCTTAGCGTATATACGTGGGGGCTTCTTCTGACCTACATATATACGTCGCAGTGACGTCCCCGTATCCGTGGAATCGGGGCGTTACAGGTTGGTATCAGAGCTTAAGCTCTCACACCTAAAAGTACAATCAAGTGGCAAATTCTAGTAATTTGCGAATGCCAACTACAATGTACAGAGTTATCAAGTCCTTCTTGATTCCGTCCTTGATTCATTTCCTTGTGTTCTAAACTCCTTCCATCCGTTTGTTTCCAATTCCAGTTATCCTATTCCAATTCGGTATGGAGAGGCGATCGGGTCGTAACAATATCGGGCAAGTACCGAATGGACCTGTAGGAGGAGAGAATGCCGATGTCCTGAGAGTTATTCAGGCCATGATGGAGAACCAGCAGCAGCAGACTGAACTCCTCAGGCAGGAGTTAGCAGCCCCGAAGGAGCAGAGACCGGGAAACATTTCAGATTTCCGACAGCTGCAACCAGCAATTTTCACAGGAGGAGAGAAGCCATTGGATGCTGAGCAATGGCTGACGGACACCACTGATTTGCTGAATGCAGCCCGTGTCCCGAAGGAGAACCAAGTAGAGGTTGCTAAGATTCAGCTGAAAGACATAGCTCGAACTTGGTGGTTAGCCGAGGAGGCCCGCTTGGAGAAGCCTGTCACTTGGGACACGTTCTCCAAGAGTTTCTACAGCCGATTCTTCCCTGCTACGGCGCAGAAAGATATGGAAGAGCAATTCATCAGACTCCAGCAGTGGAACAAGTCCGTGGACGAGTATGCCGCGGAGTTTCTTAGACTGAGTCGTTTTGCCCCGTACATGGTGACAGATGAAGAGAAGCGGGCAAGCAGATTTCAGCAGGGCCTGCAGATGGATATACAAGTATTCCTAATGCCCCAGCAGTTGAAGACTTACTCGGAGGTTCTCACCATAGCTCGAGAGGTGGAGCGTGGGTTAGAGAAGAAGCAAGAGAACCAGATGAGGAACCAGGCCTTGAAGAGGCCGTTTGTACCAATGGGGAGAGGAGGACCATTCAGAGCAGCGAAAGTTCAGGCCAGGCAACCATTCAGAGCAGTTCCTTACCAGATGGCTCAATCAGGTCCTATCTGCAATTATTGTCAGAAACCAGGTCACACTCAGCAGAACTGCCGTAGAGCAAATGGGTTGTGCTTGGTGTGTGGTTCCCGAGATCATTCTGTCGAGGCTTGTCCACACAGGAGGATGGGGATTGCCAATCAGACTATGCCAGCACTTCCAGGACCCAGTGGACAGAAAGTGCTGCCAGGGCCACTTGGGCAGAGGAACCAGGGACCAGTGATGAGGAGAGCTCTTCCCCTTCCTCCACAGCATGTTATTCGCCCAGTTCAGAGAGGAGGTAGGACTGCAGCAGGGCGTGGCAGAGGTCAGGCTTATACTCTGACAGCAGAGGAGGCTGAGGCTTCAGAGGAAGTGATAACAGGTAACATCAGAGTTCATTCAATACCTGTTCTCGCTCTTTTCGATTCAGGTGCTTCCCACTGTTATATCTCCGAGCATTTTGTGGCTTTACATTCTATACCTGTTAGATCATTAGACCACAAATGGGAGATAAGTACAGGGAATGGGGTAGTTATATCTTCTAGAGTATGTACTGATTGTCCAGTAGAACTTTGTGATAAGACTTTGGCCATAGATATGCTCGTATTAGACACCAAGGGGTACGACGTCATCTTAGGCATGACCTGGCTCAGTCAGTACTATGCATTTATTGATTGTAGGGAGAAGAAGATTAATTTCAGAATCCCTCATCAACCGGAGTTCCAATTTAGTGGAGAAGTGAAGTCTACCAAGGGAAAGACTCAGATGACTACTTCGGAGGTTCAGAAGCAGAAGGTACCGGTGTGGGATGAATTCCCAGAAGTGTTTGCTGAGATTTCAGGACTGCCACCGGAGAGGATGATTGAGTTCTCCATTGACACAGTTCCAGGAGCAGCTCCTATATCCAAGGCTCCGTACAGGATGGCACCGACGGAGTTAGAAATTCTGAAGAAGCAGCTGCAGGAGTATTCAGATAAGGGATTGATTCGGCCAAGTACTTCACCATGGGGAGCTCCAGTTCTATTGGCCAACAAGAAGGATGGTGGTAAGAGACTTTGTATTGATTATAGGGAATTGAACAAGGTCACCATCAAGAACAAGTATCCCATACCCAGGATTGATGATCTGTTTGATCAGCTTCATGGAGCCCGTGTGTTCTCTAAATTGGATTTGCAGTCGGGTTACCATCAGCTGAGAGTGAAGAAGGAGGATATTCCGAAGACGGCATTCAGGACCCGTTATGGCCACTATGAGTTTCTAGTAATGCCTTTCGGAGTTACCAATGCCCCTGCAGTTTTCATGGACTTGATGAACCGAGTGTTCTCGCCCTACTTGGATCAGTTTGTTGTTGTTTTCATAGACGACATCTTGATTTATTCAAAGAACAACAAGGAGCATGCAGAACACTTGAGGATTGTGTTGCAGACTCTCCAGCAGGAGCAACTTCATGCCAAGAGGAGCAAGTGTGATTTCTGGTTGGACAGCATAGCCTTCCTTGGACATATGGTTTCAGCAGAAGGAATTTCAGTTGATCCCAGCAAAGTCCAGGCAGTAAAAGATTGGCCAGTTCCGAGGACGGTGACTGAGATTAAGAGTTTTCTTGGACTAGCCGGATATTACAGACGCTTTGTCCAGGATTTCTCTAGGATTGCAGCTCCGTTGACCCAGCTCACCCGGAAAGGAGTAAGGTACATATGGACAGAGGAGTGTACCGCAGCATTTGAGCAATTGAAGCATAGGCTCATTTCAGCTCCAATCTTGAGGACTCCCTCAGGGAGAGGAGGGATGGTCATATTCAGTGATGCATCAGGTAAAGGCCTGGGATGTGTACTTATGCAACATGATCATGTTATCGCATATGCATCTAGGCAACTGAAGACTCATGAGCGGAATTATCCAACTCATGACTTGGAGCTAGCAGCAGTGATCTTTGCCTTGAAGATTTGGAGGCACTACCTTTGGGAGATAAAGTGCTGATATATACAGATCACAAGAGCCTCAAGTATATCTTTTCACAGAAAGAGTTGAACATGAGGCAGAGGCGGTGGTTGGAGCTTATGGCAGACTATGATATTGACTTGCAATATCATCCAGGCAAGGTCAATACAGTTCCAGATGCACTGAGCAGGATGCCAGAGAACAGGGTGCTAGTCCAAATCACTCAGCAGAAGGAGTTGATTCAGGACTTCATCAAATTAGACTTGATGGTAGTTCGAGGAGGTGACAAGGCAGGACAGCTCATGACTTTACAGATTCAGTCATCATTGATAGATGAGATCAAGGAAGCTCAGAAGGAAGATCCTAGATTACAGACATTCCGAGCTCAGGTAGAGGCTGGATTGAGGACTGATGTCTGTATCCATCCAGATGGTGCTTTGTATTTTGGAAGCAGGCTTTGTGTTCCCCAAGGAGAAGTCAGACAGAAGATTTTGGAGGAAGCACACAGTTCAGCTTATTCCATACAACCGGGGGGAACCAAGATGTATCAGGACTTGAAGAAGCATTTCTGGTGGAATGCCATGAAGAGGGAGATAGCTCAGTTTGTAGCTAAGTGCCTGGTGTGTCAGCAGATAAAGATAGAGCACCAGAGATCAGCCGGACTTCTACATCCCTTGCCAATACCCGAATGGAAGTGGGAGCACATTTCCATGGATTTTGTTACGGCATTACCTCGAAGTCCCAAGGGTAATAATGCTGTGTGGGTAATCATTGATCGCCTCACCAAGTCAGCTCACTTCATACCATTCAGGGTGGGTCAGACAACTGAGGTTCTGGCAGACAAGTACATGAAGGAGATAGTTCGTCTGCATGGAGTTCCAGTGAGTATTGTTTCAGATAGAGATACCAGATTCAGATCTCATTTCTGGGAAAGTCTCCAAGAGAGTCTGGGAACTCGTCTGAAGTTCAGTACAGCATATCATCCTCAGACAGACGGGCAATCAGAGAGGACCATCCAGATTCTTGAAGATATGCTTAGAGCCTGCATGATTGAGTTCAGGGGTTCATGGGAAGATCATCTTCACTTGGCTGAGTTTTCTTATAACAACAGCTATCAAGCCAGTATTAAGATGGCACCCTTTGAGGCATTGTATGGGAGGAAATGTAGGTCACCGATTTGTTGGGATGAAGTCGGTGAGAGGAGTCTTTTGGGACCTGAGATCCTAATGCAGACAACAGAGAAAGTCAGGATTATCAGAGATCATCTCAGGGTAGCTCAGAGTCGGCAGAAGAGTTGGGCAGATTCACGGAGAAGGCCATTGGAGTTCCAGGCAGGAGATCATGTATTCTTGAGGATATCACCTACCAAGGGAATCATCCGGTTTGGTGTTCGTGGAAAGCTGAGTCCAAGATATATCGGCCCATTCGAGATTTTGGAGCGAGTGGGAGATGTGTCTTACAGATTGGCATTGCCGCCTTCTTTGGACGGAGTGCACAATGTTTTCCACGTATCTCAGTTGAGGAGGTATGTAAAGGATGATAGCCATATTCTGGATCACTCCGAACTAGAGCTACAGCCAGATTTATCATATCAGGAGCAGCCGATGGCCATATTGGATAGAAGTGTGAAGACACTGAAGAACAAAGCCATTCCATTAGTATTGGTGTCTTGGAACAGGCATGTACCAGGGGAGGCCACTTGGGAACGAGAGGACGTTATCCGAGAGCGTTATCCTCAACTCTTCGCATCTTGATTTGTAAGACTCTTTCCTTCTATGCATTCTACTGTTACTTTCCATCTGATCCTTCTCTATCTGTTGCTTTTCTTGTTACCTTTCACTTTATGAAATTTCGAGGACGAAATTTTTGTAAGGTGGATGGATTGTAATACCCTGTTTCCGGAATACGTACTTAGTGCGTATTCAGCTTTTCGATCGTATTTTTCGATTTACTTTCTGTATTTGACCAATTTCAATTTCAAATATCATTTTCTAAAATATTAGATTTTATGAGAATTTCTGGAATTTTCTAGAATTTAAATGAATTTCTCCAAACCGGTGTCGACCAGTGCCGCTGATCGATTCCCGAATTTTTATCTTACAAACTGTTTAGAAATTCTAGAAGATTCTTTAGACATTTCTGCTTAGAATAATATTCCTTGCTTAAATACTTTTTCTGAAGATTTTACGAATTTATGCAAATTCTACCGGAGTCGGTAGAAGACTTCTTCCAGTATTTTTATTTCACAAACAGTTAGGAATTTCTAGAAAGTCCTTTAGACTTTATTTCTTAGAATCGTATTTCTTATCTATATACTTTTTCTGAGAATTTTATGAATTTATGAAAATTCTTTCGGAGTCGGTAGGTAACTGATTCCGGGATTTTTAGCTTTAAAACTATACAGTATTTCTTAAAAAGGATTTCACTATGAGTCTTCTTATATTATTATTGATTTTTGGTAAAATTTACGAGTCGTTCCGAGATACTTAAATTTCGGACGATTTCGGTATTTTCCGAAATGTTTTCCCGCATTCTTGACTTGAACCTAGGAATCCGTGTTTCCGATATTTTCATTTTCCAAGACCAAGAAAATATCTTCATTTATCAATTCTTTTCCTTTTTCCTTTTCCCTATTTTCTTTTCCTTCCTTCACAACCACAAGAATTCCATTTTTCCAAATTTCCATTTTCTTCCAAAATTCCATCTCCACACATTCTCACCAACCCCCCTCATTTAATACATCTCTCTCTCTCTTTCTCATGGCCGGCCACCATTGGCCAAGGGAGACACCTCACCCCTTTTTTTTACACAAAAACCCCTCTCAATTTCTTTATTTGCATTCCCTTTACAAAATCAAAACCTATATAAATCCTTTCCTTTACAATTCCTTTCTCTTTTCTTCACTTCAACAAAATTCTCACCTTCACAAAATCCTTCTCCATCTCCAACTCAAACCCTAACTCCCAAACAACACCCAAGTCTTCATCTCCATCTCAAGCGACTACCACTTCGTTGGATTGGGATCGTCCGCAAGATCGTCGAGGATCACTTCGGCGCTTTTCGTCAACCTCGGACTCTTCGGAACTCGTAAAAGTTCAAATCGACCGTTCGAAGTGAGTATAATCACTCACCAAGACTTACAATCTTCCTTGTATACTTGTGTTGACAAATCATGTCCCCTTAAGTCATCAAAATCATATTTTAGACTACCAAAATCAACCACAACAAAAATCTGTTTTTTTGACCAAATAGCAGCAGATTTCAGAACTTCGGTCGACCGGCCCAAGGGGGGCAGTCGACCGATGTGCACAAACGTGCACAGTTTTGAGTAGGCGGTCGACCGGTTCACCAACCAGTCGACCGGTAGAAAACCTGGAGCTCACGGCCCTGTATCGGTCGACCGGCAGTCGACCGACAGGCGACCGGTAGTTATATCTCCGGTCGACCGGCAGTCGACCGGAAGTCGACCGACCAAACCTGGAGCTCACGCATTTTGTCCGGTCGACCGGCAGTCGACCGTTAACCTGTTTTTGGGCAAAAATTGTTGTTTCTTTTATGAATTGGATTTTACCCTTGCTTCACATATGATATACTATTCTTGTTCATGCTCTATGATTTGTACTACATGACACGTTACTTGATGGACCTCATGACTTGTTACTTCTTGACTCGTTATCATATATTCTCATTTTAGGACTTGTTAAATATGAAATATCTCCATCTCTTCATGCTATCACTTAAACACCAAGCATGATACACTCGACTATTTTATAAAATGGACCAACTTACACATGGGTCGGGGGAAATATGCGGATATCGGTATGTGTTCGTGTTTACAGTGGCTTTAGGTATATTGTACAATTATATTTCCGGTCTGACCTGAGGGCCTCCAGGGGACCGAGGGGAGTGCTTGCTCCCTATTCCTGAATACTGTCATGACTAAGGGCATACATAAGACCCTCCTGTTAGGCCTTGCGGCTGGTTCCGTCATCAAGCAACGGAACACCCTGGACCGTGGTCCCGGGCATGTACGGGACCCACTGTAAACATAGTTCGTCGATACAACCGCTGTTTCCAATAACAAACTTGCTTTACTAGGATATGGATCTATGTGTTCTGGGACGCTGGGTCACATAGCTAGATATCACAGTAAGACAAGTAATAATAATTATAGACTCAATTTGTACATTCATTGCATTATGGCTTTACCTTATTATGTTTTCATCACTTGTTAGTCGATGCTATTTATTACTGTTCCATCTTCTTTATTCCTGTCCCTTAGCCACTTGGCTACAGTTGTTTACTATTATATGTCTTGATTCCTTGGATTTGCATATTCAGATTCTGAGGCTTGGAACGAAGTGGAGCCATCCACAGAGGACCAGGCTTATTTCAGTGAGCAGGCTGACCAACTCTAGTTCCCTCGTGCCAGACTCTCCCTTTTGGCTCACGAATCTTCATCCATTACGTGAGCATCTTGTGTACATGTTTGTATATTGTCTTTTTGGACTTGGATATGATAAATAACACTTGTATAGTGTATTACTTTATCATAGTTTGTATAACTTTGTACTTGTATCTTGTAAGTTGGCATATGAATACACCACGCTTTGTGTTGTACTCTGATTCCTTATTGTACTTTTATGCTTAGCGTATATACGTGGGGGCTTCTTCTGACCTACATATATACGTCGCAGTGACGTCCCCGTATCCGTGGAATCGGGGCGTTACACTCAGGCTCACCCCAGACGCGACTCTCAGCTTTTGAAGCGTCGCATGCAATCAGTCTTGGAGATCTCGTTAGATCTTTTAATGCCAAGTCGGCGTTGACAGTTGAGGAACCGTGACTTTGGATATTCCTGGAGCAACAATCCACGTGTCACCTTGTTGACTGATTTTTCCTGCACACAAAAATAAGGATATTAAATTTAGAAATAGTAGTGTGAGGTTCAGTTCTAATCCGCGGTAGCAAGGCTATGCGGGTCGTGATCCTCAAGGAGGGACTGCGATAGAAGCGTTAAGCAAGTTAATCTCTAAAATTTATCTTTTTTTAGTTAATTGTCACGATGGTATTTACAAAGAAACGTGGTATTTACAATGAGTTGTGGAAAAGAATATTGGAGAGATGTGGATTTAATCTACGAAAAGAAAAGAAAAGAAACAAAAGGAAACTTATCTCTTTATTTGCTTGCCGTTTGAACCGTTGCGATGATTTCCCTTTTCTTGGAAGGCGTACAAGCACGGCTTATGGGATCGTCCGCCTTCTTAATCTACTCTACGAAATAAAACAACAAGCTATGAAGACTTGTTCATCGCCATGGGCCGTCAAGGTTCCTTCTTCGGCTAGGTAGTCTCAAAGCGTCAAGTTCTCACGGTTTGCAAGTCATCGGAGAAAGAAACAATCACATAAAATAAAATAGAAGAACAGAGATTAAACAAAACTAGAGAAACAATAACACAAGAATAAAAATAAAAAGAACAAAACGAACCTCGAGTTGATTTATTTAACAATGGTGGAAAAGCAAAACTTACACCGATTGTCACCCTCAGTACAAGTAGATCTCCTTCCTCCATGAGAACATCCTCTCCTCTCGGTTTACAAAAAGAAAATAAAAAATATACAAAGGTGGAAAGAAAACCTAAAAACCCTAACTTTGGCCCTTTGCTGGACGCTGGACCCCCTTTGCGTTGCATTGCAGGTGATATTTATAGGTGCAGAAGGCTACAGAGTCCCGGAAGAAACTGCCCACGAAAATTGGGATCTAGATAAGATCAAAGTGCCGCGTTTCCGCGGCTTTTGCCGCGGATCCGCGGCACTCTGGTGGCTTCTGGCCACGCGCTTTGGCGCGTGGCCTCTCCTGGTCCGTCCCTGTGGGCTTCTGCTTCTGGAATTTTAATCCTGGCCTTTTAAATCTGGATTTTCAAGGTAACTTGGTAATCAAGTTACCTTGGTCTCAATTATCCCAAATTCTCTATCCACGAATTTTAGGCTTTTATCCTCATCCTGCAAATGTTTAGGGTTGGGTAGAAGTCTATCCTTCCCTCATCTTTGATAATTGCAACTTTAGCCCTTGCATAATTTCACTTTGACTCTTTGTATTTGCGCTTTTTCACCTGGGCTTCAAACATGGGCTTGGATCTGGGCTTTTGGGCTCTTTAGGCTTTATTTATTGCTAAAATAACAATTCGAGGCCTGCACACAATAAATTACTAATTATTAATAAATGTGCAGAATTAAATGAATAAATATGAAAATGTGATGGTAAATATGATGATAAAAATGCACTTTTGACTACCAATCACACCCCCACACTTATCTTTTTGCTCGTCCTCGAGTAAAAACAAAGAAAAAGAAAAAGAAATGAAAAGTTAATCTAACCTAACTCACTTTCGTAGGAATCACGATTGCACTTAGCACGTGCAACAAGCCGTTAAACCTCTAGGTTACCCTAGAGGACGAGTGTTGTCTCGTGAGGGTTTTCAGCGGATTGCACCCACAAAATCCATAAAAAGGAAAATATTTGAATTATATTTGAAGAGACTAAGTAGTCTATAAGTTTTAGGATCCTCAATTTTATTCATTCTTCAAACCTAGTCTTTATAAAGTCAATTGTTTTCCATTTTAGGTAAGGATTAAAATTGAATTTCTAATATAGTCTTTTTCGTTACCAAAAGTCATACGCACCCTTGTGAATCTAGGAATTCCTTAACTTGGACTCTCATGCCTCTTTATTATTTTTATAACATCATCTAATTTTCTTTCGTGTAAGTATCAAGGCTTCTTGAGGCCCTCATACCTAACTAATTGACTATTAGATGTGTTAATATATATATTTTATTTTTTTTTGGCATGTATAACTCATCTAATTTTCTTTCGTATAAGTATCAAGGCTTCTTGAGGCCCTCATACCTAACTAATTGATTATTAGATGTGTTAATACATATATTATTTTTCTTAGTCTTCTTAGGCTTTCTAATCCACCCATGTAACGAACTTAAAGTCGATGACTCCCAAACCGGTTGGCTTTAGGGCACCAAGTGAGAAAACACCCCGCGGACTCAAATTCGAGTGAACTAGGCCCCAAAACTAAGGACTTTATTTTATTTACTCACCTTTAGGCATGAATACTTATGCTTCTTGAGGCACATGTATCAGCTTAATTGGTGATTTTTTTTCTTTTTTTTTCTTTCTTTTTTTTTTTATGAGGCACAAGGTCTTTGTCTTAGAATCCTAGATATGCATTTGGTATGCACATTTCATTAAGGTAAAAATCAAGACTAATTATTTATTCAATTTCTTCTCCTATACCTAAAAATTTAAACAATTTATTTATTTTGACCAAGTTTTTAGAAATCCTAATCACGATTTTCCTAATCCTTAAAACCAACTTAGATTTCTTTCAAAAAAAATAAGTCAAAATATTTCCTTTTTATAACATTTTTTTTTTAAAATTTTTTTTTTTTTTTTAGCAAATTTTGTTAGTGTCTACTTATGTTAGTATGTTAGTAAAGCCCACCCCCACACTTATCTCATGCATTGTCCTCAATGTATGAATGAATGCATATATGCATGAAACAGAACAAGGGAAGGCGGAAGTTACCTTAGGGTGGTGGTTCCGGAGGTGGTCTAATTGGTCCACGAAATGCGGCCCAACCAAGATAACAGATAATTTGGTGGAACCCACCAGAAACTTTCCTTACATAACCCACTAAAATATATGTATAATCATTTTTTAGAATTTCCACCCCATCAAATTTCCAAATTTCATAATAAATTTCAGAGTTAATTGTCTCAACCTCCTTGTCCCAAAATGGAGTATGAAAAGATGGAATGATTGACTTGGACATAGGAAGTACGGGAACGAATACTGACTCAGGGAAGAAGCTCAAATCAAGTAAGGGCTCAGGAGTCGGGCTAAGTTCGAGAAGTGGGTCCAAGTCAAAAAATTGAAACTCAAGTCCACAATCATCTTCCCACAATGGAATGTGACTCAATGGTGGTGATTCAAGTTCAGGAATGATAGATGTGGGAATCAAAACTGATTCTAAAATATTACCTAAGTCGGGTAACAAAACAGGAGTCAATAATGATTCAGGAATTTGAACTTGATCATAGATTTGAGAATCTAGGTCACATTCGAGTTCTAATTCGGGAAAGGAAAAACTTGCCAAATTATCAGAATTTGAAGTTTCGGCAAGTTCACAAGATGGTACTGAATTAGAAACTTGTTGTTCCAAGCAACTTAGTTCGTCGGCTCTAATCAAGTGGTCATCGATATCAGAATCAGCCGGCCGGTGTAAGCATTCCACCATCAAATCTATGTCATGATCACGGGCTAATTTAGCCTCAGTCATGGCAGCTAGCATCCCTTCATAGTCGATAGGTGGATCATATTCTGATTGGACTTGAAAATAGGACGGGTAATCGTGATAAATTTGTGAGTCGGTGGACTCACGTATCATCATGTCTAAAATTGATGGTGATTTTTGCTTGGACTCATTCCTACTCATCATTTCCAAGATAGATGGATTTCTATTCTGAATGGGTGGATCTGAGTATGAATTTTGGGAAGAATGTGGACTAGATGGATATGAAGGACAATTAGGTTGAGAATTAGACTCGGGGGACTCGAAACCCCATGAACTCTGTGACGAGTTGAAATTATTATGAAGATTATAGTCATAAGATGGAGTGTGTGGGTTATATTCATTCGGATAAGACCATTCCGGCACACTAGATTGGTCAAAGTTAGGGTATGCCGGGTTGGTAATATCCGAATAATAGTTAGGGGTGTAATATGGATTAAAATTGGAATTATTATTATATGCCATATCACACCAACACAAACAAAACAAATAAACAAACAAAAAATTCTAATCTAAGTTAGGGTAGACCTATGACCTAGACGACTCCTAACTGGTTAGACTGTCCACGGGAGGTCGGGTGCAGATTTTGACCACAAGTTAATCAGCCAGGTCAGGGCAAGAATGGTGGGAGGTTTTCCGTCAAAGACGTTCCTTAATTAAATAATCACCACACTTCGGGCTTTCGGCCCTCAATCCCCTTCCTAGACACTGATTTGGCAGGAGTCAACTTCCAACACCGTTCCCCCTTAGGATAATCTCCTATTGAGTCCGAGATGTCCCTAGGGCCAACGTCTACTAATTTTTAAGTTAGGCTTGGGTTAGTGAGTGCTCGGGATATGATTTTTGGGCTAAGGAAGGGTGATGAAATCCCCACCTTATCTTGTTAATGGGTTATGCCCTTAAGATGAATTAGTGCAAGTGTACAAGATAAATAGATAAGAATCACTCAAAGCAGAAAATCAACCAAGAGATGAATCCTATTCTACATGCAATGCGTACGTACCTTGCTCCTCCAGCACTCTTCAACAGTAAAAGTAAAAGAATTGAAAGACACGTGCCTAGAATGCAATTGTCTAAACAATTTTTAATTACAACCAATTTTTTACTGTTGATTAAATTAGCAGGTATATGGTGAATAATACAGGAAGATAAGTATTGCAGAAGCTGTATTTTGCAGAGCTGAAGACCCTGCAGAAAAATTGTCAGGAGTGAACTCCTCCTTGCCGCAGATCCGCGGCTTTGGCCGCGTTTCTGCGGCAATTTGGAGGGATCCTGGGCTCTGCTTTCTGGAGCAGAGGCCCAGGTCCACTTATATGTTACTGCAGTTGCAAAAATCCTGTTTCTTCACCTGTAACCTGCAACAGAAAAGAATAAAGAATAAGTTAATAAAAAAATATTTTTTTATTAGAGAATAACTTACCGTCCCTCCCCGGCAACGGCGCCAATTTGTTGACTGATTTTTCCTGCACACAAAAATAAGGATATTAAATTTAGAAATAGTAGTGTGAGGTTCAGTTCTAATCCGCGGTAGCAAGGCTATGCGGGTCGTGATCCTCAAGGAGGGACTGCGATAGAAGCGTTAAGCAAGTTAATCTCTAAAATTTATCTTTTTTAGTTAATTGTCACGATGGTATTTACAAAGAAACGTGGTATTTACAATGAGTTGTGGAAAAGAATATTGGAGAGATGTGGATTTAATCTACGAAAAAGAAAAGAAAAGAAACAAAAGGAAAACTTATCTCTTTATTTGCTTGCCGTTTGAACCGTTGCGATGATTTCCCTTTTCTTGGAAGGCGTACAAGCACGGCTTATGGGATCGTCCGCCTTCTTAATCTACTCTACGAAATAAAACAACAAGCTATGAAGACTTGTTCATCGCCATGGGCCGTCAAGGTTCCTTCTTCGGCTAGGTAGTCTCAAAGCGTCAAGTTCTCACGGTTTGCAAGTCATCGGAGAAAGAAACAATCACATAAAATAAAATAGAAGAACAGAGATTAAACAAACTAGAGAAACAATAACACAAGAATAAAAATAAAAAGAACAAAACGAACCTCGAGTTGATTTATTTAACAATGGTGGAAAAGCAAAACTTACACCGATTGTCACCCTCAGTACAAGTAGATCTCCTTCCTCCATGAGAACATCCTCTCCTCTCGGTTTACAAAAAGAAAATAAAAAATATACAAAGGTGGAAAGAAAACCTAAAAACCCTAACTTTGGCCCTTTGCTGGACGCTGGACCCCCTTTGCGTTGCATTGCAGGTGATATTTATAGGTGCAGAAGGCTACAGAGTCCCGGAAGAAACTGCCCACGAAAATTGGGATCTAGATAAGATCAAAGTGCCGCGTTTCCGCGGCTTTTGCCGCGGATCCGCGGCACTCTGGTGGCTTCTGGCCACGCGCTTTGGCGCGTGGCCTCTCCTGGTCCGTCCCTGTGGGCTTCTGCTTCTGGAATTTTAATCCTGGCCTTTTAAATCTGGATTTTCGAGGTAACTTGGTAATCAAGTTACCTTGGTCTCAATTATCCCAAATTCTCTATCCACGAATTTTAGGCTTTTATCCTCATCCTGCAAATGTTTAGGGTTGGGTAGAAGTCTATCCTTCCCTCATCTTTGATAATTGCAACTTTAGCCCTTGCATAATTTCACTTTGACTCTTTGTATTTGCGCTTTTTCACCTGGGCTTCAAACATGGGCTTGGATCTGGGCTTTTGGGCTCTTTAGGCTTTATTTATTGCTAAAATAACAATTCGAGGCCTGCACACAATAATTACTAATTATTAATAAATGTGCAGAATTAAATGAATAAATATGAAAATGTGATGGTAAATATGATGATAAAAATGCACTTTTGACTACCAATCACACCTCCATACTGGTTTTGATATTTGTGCGGAAATTAAGGCTGATGGTTTTGATTTTTATGCTATTAATTATAAGCCTTATGGGTTGCCAATAAATAGGCCTCAGCCTCTTAACAGTCCTTTATCTCGACTATTTTTCTTTGCGAGCATGTGCTCTAAGGGACTTGATTAGTTTCTAAAACTGTATATTTCATACCACATCTTCACATTTATTAAATATTAAATTTTTCTAATAACACCTTTCTTGCATGTTTCTAGGTCCATGGTGTGCAATGAAGAAGAAGACCATAAATCACCATTTAATGGGTGATTAAAGGCCTATAATATAGCCATTGACTTTGGAGAGATGATTCATCAAAATCAGGGGCCCAAAACCAGGAACCGGGATATTCAACTGACAGGGGACAGACGCGACAGCGCGCGGCAGCAGGCGCCCGCGACCGTATGGGCGCAGCCGTGCCCGTGCTTTGGGCCAGGCGTTGTCCCCCTGGCCCCCTTTCTCCTGGTACCTATATATACCCTCTGGGGTTCTTCAGATGGATATACAGAGAGTTAAGGTAGTTTCTTTCCCTGTTGTAGTTTAGGATAGTTTAGTTTAGGTTATTTCTTCTTCTTCCTTTGTATTTTTCGTTTCTTGTAGATCTTGTAATAAGAGAGAGAGAGAGAGTGGTATATGGTTGGAAAGTAAGAGTTCTTATAATAGAAGGTGACAATCTATGAAAGGTTCTCTCTTTACTCTCTTTATTTTCTTCTCTCTAACTCCTTTTATATGTTTAACTAATTTTCTCTCATGGCAACTAACTACTAACCACTAACTTGCTAACTTCTTATTTGATAATCCACATAAATCTAATAGCCTGTACTTGGCCTTACTCTTGCAAGAGCCATTGATGGCTCATGATGATGGATCTAACACTCTAACATCCCAACTCTCTAACAAGTTAACATTATTTTACTCTATGCTTACTCTTGTTTAGTTTTGATGGTTTAAGTGAAGCTTGCTCTTGCTTGTTGAGTTGGGATGTGATGAGTTACATAAGGGTTATGCTTTGAAACGCTCTTGAACCAAGTACTAGTGATGGTCAAAGATACATGTGAGGCAACTATCACTTACAGGTTAGCATAGTTAGTGGAGCCATTAGTGGTTAGTAGCCATGAGTTTTCTTTCTTTTTCACTTTGTTTTAGAAATATATCAAAAACTACAAAAACCATTTCGTATATGTTTTCCACTTCTTTGTTTTCACCGTACTTCTTTTTTCATTCTTTATTTTCTTTTTTTTTCATTCTTTCAAACATTGAAGAACTTTTAACACACACGTGAACATTCTAGTAAAGCTTCTATCGCCTTCCGTCCTTGTGGATTCGACCCATTTAGCCCTTATGCTATAACGGAAGTATCGAGGAAGCCAAAGCACACACTTTAAATCTTAATTTCAAAACATACACTTTTCGTGCGCGGTTTTCCCCCGATCAAATTTTGGCGCCATTGTCGGGGATTAGAATGGTTTGATTTCTTATTTATGTTAACTTTTCTTCTTTATTTTTTGGTGTGCAAGTTAAAATTTTATCATTGCAGAAGTCCACACTTGCTCTTGTGTGGTTGGGTAAATTCTTATATTCTTATACTCTGCTGCTAATCCTATGCATTATAATAATTAAGAACTAAAATACGAAAATTGGATGCTTTAAAACAGTTTAGACATTTGCATCTAGGCACGTGTCAATTTTCATTCTAATATAATGTATTTTGTTCTTGTGTTGCTGTGATCTTGACGGAGGTGTACATATTGTATAGCATATAGTTAGGACAAACACGTGGGTGATTAACTCGCTTTCTGTGTTCATTCTTATCTATATTTCACACTTACACGAATTGAACTTAAGGGCAAAACCCATTACAACATAAGGTGGGGAAACAATTACCCTTCCTTAGCCCAAAAATCACCTCCCTACTCACACAACCCAAGCCTTAATAAAATTTGCTAGACGTTGGCCTTTAGGGACATCTCAGACTCATTTAAGAGATTGACCTAAGGGGGAAGTTGTTAGAAGTTGACTCTTGTCAAATCGGTGTTTAAGGTTGGGGATTGAGAGGTGAAACCTCGAAGAACAGTGGTTTGGCATAATTAGGCCTGTTGCTCCAGTATGGATGCCTCCCACTATTCTTGCCCCTATCTGGCCGATTAACTTGTGGTCAGATTCCGACAATGTACCCCCCGTGGACAGTCTAACCAGTTAGGAGTCGTCTAGGTCTAAGTCAACCCTAGCATATGGCTGTTTTCTTTTTTTTTCTTTGTTTGTTTGCTTGTTTGTTTGTAAATTGTGAAATGGATTTTAATAACAATAATTCTTTCAATCATAATATGAATCCATATTTCATCCCGACCTCATTTGACTCGGATAACTCCAACCCGGCTATGTATAACGAGAACCAATCAAATATACCGAGTTGGGATTATCCGACTCAATATGACCCATCTTCCCAATCTTATGACTGCAATTTTGAAAATAATTTTCACTCTTCACAGAGTTCATGGGGATTCACCTCCCCTGTCAAATTTTCCATCACATTGTCCACAATTTTCACAATATTCATTCCCTGATTCTGCTTCATATCCTCCTTTTTCTGAACCACCAATTGAAGAAAAATTATTATTGCAAAGGACTTTGGAAGAAGTGATAGAGGCCCAAAAACAATTTGAGAACATGATGGCCTCATCATGTCCAAAAATTTTCAAAATTCATATAGTTCTTTTCCAGAACCAATCAAAGAAAAATCATTGTGGGAAAAAATTATGAAATTCGTGCAAGAGACCGAGCAAATAATACAAAATATGAATAAGCTTCCATATCCATCAGATGTTCATATGACTCACGAATCATGTCATTTTGAAAATCCAGGTTCAATTCATCATACCAACCTGAACTTGACCAACATCAAATTCTTGATAGTTTGACAAGCTATCCAATTCCTGAAATTGAACTTGAAGATGAATGTGAACCTGAGCTTCAATTTAGCGATTCGAGTCCAGTCCTTGAATTAATATCGACTCCTATAGTGTTACCTAAACTAAGTAACGTTCTTGAGCCAGTTTTGATTTTCATTCTTCCTGAACTTGAATCAATCATTTCACCCATTCACATTCCTTCAGTGGACAAAAATCAAGATTCAATTTCATTACATCCATTTAAACTTACCCAAAATTTTGAGAACCACCTTGATATTTTAGCAAATTATCCTTTTTTTGAAATTGAACTTGAGCTTGAAAGTGATCTTGATCCTCATGTTAGTAATTCCATTTCACTTTTTGATTCAATAATGACTCCAGTATCTTTATCAAATTTTTTCTCTATTCCGGAGTCAACATTGAATCCTATACCAGTACACCGTAAAATAGAATCACCAATATTTTATGATCACACTTCATTAATGGGGAAAGTGTGTGAATATCAATTCTTTGGTTTAGACCCCATTTTTGAACCACTTTCGACTTCCTCTTGTGAATCTCTACTTGATCTAAGTCAAATTCCGGAGTCGGTATCAGTTTTTATTCTTGTTCCATTTGAGTTTAAATCAATCATCTTCTAAAATCAGACTTTATTGTTAGACAAGGATGTTGAAGTAAATAACTCAGTAATTATTTTTGAAAATTAAAATTAGATGGGGATAAATTTTTAAATAAGACCATTCACTCAAACATTCTTTTACTGAGTTATTTTAGAGAGGTCATTGGTGGGTTCTTTCAAGATCCACATTATCTTGGTTGGGTAGCAATGCTTAGCCCAATCAGATCACCACTGGAGGCACCACCATGAGGTAATTTTCCTTCCCTTCCCATTTTTTCATGTATAAATACATTCACGATGCATTGAGAACAATGCATGAGATAAGTGTGGGGGAGGGTTTACTAACATAGTTAGTTTTATATTTTCTTTCTTTTACACTCCTTTTTAATTTAAAAAAAATTATAAAAACTCTTTTCTTTTCTTTTTATAAAACTTTTTGAATTAAGAGAAATAGTTTTGATCTATTTTAAAGAAAATTAAGATTATCTTAGGAATTAAGAAGACCTAAAATTATGAAATTTTAAACTGAGTCAAAATAATAGATCTTGTTTAAATTTTAGGATAAGAAAGTAAGATTGAAAAGATAATTTGATCTTAAATTTTTTGCCTTAGATTTATACACTCCACACTTACACAAATTTTGGGATTGAAACAAAGACTGAAAATGCCATAAAAATATATAAAAAATAATGATAATAAAATCACTTATTGAAGTTGAGTAATTATGCCTTAGGAAGCATGATTATTCAAGCCTTAAATGGTGGATAAAAATAAAATAATCCCCTTTAGTTTTGTGGCCTTGTTTACTCGAGTTCTTAAGTCCGAGGAATGTTTTCTCATTTAGTGCCTAAGATCATCTGGTTTGGGAGTCACTGGCTAAAGGCTCACTACCCGGGTAAATAAGAAAGCCTAAAAAAATTAAGAGAAGAAAAAAAAGAAAAAAAATAAATATACACAAACAATGGCATGAAAGTTTGAATCAATATCCCAAAAATCTTCACAGTTCACAAAGTGCATATTTTTTCTAAGAGTTTTATGAAAGATCAAAGAATCAATTCAATTTTAAATTCTTACATTTAATTTATAACAAGATTTTGCATTTCGACTTAGTTTAAGGAAGAACAATTTCTGGTTAATCTCTGATCTTGGATCACTTATATTTTCGCAAAAATACTTCAACACTTTTCTCTATTCAAAAATATGTTTTTAAAATACTAACATTTGATTTCTTTTGTTATGAATTTTGTGGGTGTAATCCGCTTAAAGCCCTCAGGAGACAAAACTCCTCTAGGAGAAAACTAGAGGTTTCATGGCTTGTTGCACATGCTCAGTGCAATCGCGTCACTTTCGAAAATGGTGTAATAATTCCTTTAGTTTTTGTTTTGTCGGGACGTGCAAAAGATAAGTGTGGGGGTGTGTTTAGTCTCTAAAACTTCATATATCATACCAAATCTTCACATTTATTAAATATTAAATTCTGCTAATAAACCTCTCTTGCATGTTTCTAGGTCCATAGTGTGTAATGAAAAAGAAGACCCTAAATCACCATTTAATGGGTGATTAAAGACTTATAATATAGCCATTGACTTTGGAGAGCTGATTCGTCAAAATCAGGGGCCCAAAACTAGGAGCCGGGACATCCAACTGACAGGGGACAGAGCGATAGCGCGCCGCAGCAGACGCCCGGGGCCGTACGGGCACGACCGCACCCGTGCTTTGGGCCAGGGGTTGTCCCCTAACCCCCTTTCCCATGGTGCCTATATATACCCCCTGGGGTTCTTCAGATGGATATACAAAGAGTTAGGAGAGTTAGGATAGTTTCTTTCCATGTTGTAGTTTAGGGTAGCTTAGTTTAGGTTAGTTCTTCTTCCTTCTTTGTATTTTCTATTTCTTGTAGATCTTGTATTAGAAGAGAGAGTGGTATATGGTTGGAAAGTAAGAGTTCTTGCAATAGAAGGTGATAATTTATGAAAGGTTCTTTCTTTACCTCTCTTTATTTTATTCTCTCTAACTCCTTTTACATGTTTAGCTAATTTTCTCTAATGGCAACTAACTACTAACGACTAACTTGCTAACTTTTTATTTGATAATCCACATATATCTAATAGCCTCTTCTTGGCCTTACTTTTGCAAGAGCCATTGATGGCTCATGATGATGGATCTAACACTCTAACATCCTAACTCTCTAACAAGCTAACATTACTTTACTCCATGCTTACTCTTGTTTAGTTTTGATGGTTTAAGTGTAGCTTCCTCTTGTTTGTTAAGTTGGGATGTGATGAGTTTCATATGGGTTATGCTTTGAAACGCTCTTGAACCAAGTACTAGTGATGGCCAAGTATACACGCGAGACAACTATCACTAAGAGGTTAGCATGGTTAGTGGAGCCATTAGTAGTTAGTAGCCATGAGTTTTCTTTCTTTTTCACTTTGTTTTAGAAATATATCAAAAATCACAAAAACTATTTCTTCTATATTTTCCACTTCTTTGTTTTCACCGTACTTCTCTTTTCATTCTTTGTTTTCTTTTCTTTTAATTCTTTCAAACATTAAAGAACTTTTAACACAAACGTGAACATTCCGGTAAAGCTTCTATCGCTTCCCGCCCTTGTGGATTCGACCCGTTTAGCCTCTATGATATAACGGAAGTATCAAGGAAGCCAAAGCACATACTTTAAATCTTGATTTCAAAACATACACTTTTCGTGTGCGATTTTCCCCCGATCAGGACTTCGTCTTGATTGTCTACCTTCCCTTCAAAGGCATTTGTTTTGACGAACAAAAAGAACTCAAAGCTTCCATGCTTTCTTTCAATCTTCTCCGAAGATTATCACTGTCAAGTGATTTCAAGATCAAAAAACATTGCTTTAAGTGCTTTCACAGCCGTGCCTTGACAATGAAGCCCCACTTCTAGAGAATTCCTCCTCGGGTAGGAACTGTCTTTTACTATAAAATACTCAGTCTCTCTAAAGTTCTATCTTCCCTTTCCATGAAGAGACTCTGTCTCTTGATTTCCTCGTGAAATCTGATTGACGCGCCCCTGTTCTGTAGACGCGCCTTTCAGATTTGATAAAACATGAGCTTATTGACTTCAAAGTCTAAGTCTCAAGTTCTTCAGATGTGAGTGTGATGAACTTCTACGTTTGGATCTTAAATGCGAGTTTTGTATATGAAGCTCGCGTTTGGAGTTCTTGACTTAGAGAATTTTTAAGTCTTCTCTTTTGAGACCTCTGGACGCGAATATGGCAAGCCCTGCATCTTAGACGTGAGTGTGGCAAACTCTGCGTCTTGAAGTTACCTTAGGCAGTTTTAAGACCCACTTCTTCATTCTTGATTTATGTCTCGCGTCTCACATCTCGGACGCAAATCTAAAACCAGGCTGTGTTTGGATCCATATTCTCTGCATCAGTTAACTCCGCGTCTGGAGTTCATGACTTTAATCTCGTGTTTGTGCCTCAGATTCCCTGTTCCTGTCTTTGCAGAATTTTAACCCTCTGGTTTTTGTTCCTTGCAGGTTCTGGCAGCCTCACGTTAGTCTTCTGCGTCTTTGTCGGGTTCATGGGAGAATATTTAGATCGGCTAGCTTATTCGATTGGCGAGCATTCAGGGTGTCAGAACTCCTATCCATGGGTAAGGAGGATCTACGTGGTTACTGGTATCTGTCAAGGCTTTATTGGACATGACACATCAGTAATGTCCCGGGTTCTTCATGGTCACAGTGGGTATGGCGCCTTCGAAGGCCACAGGAAAGAGGACGTCACCAGTAAGGTCTTAGATTCTCCCTTCACCAATCTTACTCAAAGAAGTGACCGCGATGAAAAACCCATGCTCGTTGGATGACTTTCTGGTGGTGGAGATACTTATTAAGCGAAGGATTACGGCCTTGTGGAGGCCTTCACACCAGTTGGTCGGGTGGAATTAGAATGCTCCCCTGTATTTCAACCTCGAGAAACACCATTGTTCTCAAGAGGAGAGAAAGTTGATCCGCCATTCCCAGCCACAGTCAAGAGGACGAGCTTTGTGCATCTTCAAGATTTGGAGGAGTGAGTGCAACCTTTCGCTGAGCAAGAGGGACTTCTTTGTACTCCTTTATTGTAACACTCAATCTTATTGTATAAGAGAGCGCTTTATATCACTTTCATATTTTTGAACATCAATAGTGACATTTTTTTTGTCCTCTTACCTGTCTTGACTTCCTTTTTGTATTGAAAATCAGACAAATAGAAGTAGTAACACTTGATTTGCTAGAAATGTAACATTTAGCTTAGCAATTCAAAGTAGAAAAAAATTTCATTTAAGGAATTTAAGATTACTGTCAGAGGTGTGATATTAACTTGACAAGAGAAGAATAGTTTTTGTGGTCTTGTCAATCTATGGATGAGAATGGCAAGTGAAGTTTTCACCCCCATGGAGGATTATAACTGAGTATTCATTAGAGGTTTAGTATTAACGTAATTAGGCCTCAGCTGGAGGTTTGATGGAGACACTGTTAAAGATAAAATATTAACCTAACAGTACTTTTAAGTGGACCTGCTATTCTGTTGACGAGAATAACAAGTGAAACTAGACCCAATAGGGATCTAGGAGAATTTTTACCGTTAGAGGTGTGATATTAACTTAATGGGTTAGATTAAATCTTGTCAGAGGTGTGATATTTATTTGACAAGGATGCGAGCTAGAGTTTTGATGTTAACTTACCTCTGCAAGAATTTCAGTTTCGTTAGGGAAAACTGAAATGCTACTGTCATAGGTGTAATGTTAAACTTGACAGTAGAGGTAATGCTAGAGGTGTGATGTTAAACTCAGCATTAGTCATCTCGACTTCAATAGGGAAGATCGAGGGAAAGTCATTATCATAGGTATATTGTTGAACTTAATAATGAACTGGATGCTAGAGGTGTGATGTTAAACTTAGCATCGCTCGTCTCAGCTTCAATATGGAAGCCTGAGGAAAAGTGACTGTCAGAGGTTTATTATTGAACTTGGTAGCAACTTAATCACTGTTAGAGGTGTAGTGTTAAACTTAACAGTAATTTGTCAGAGGTGTGGTGTTAACATGACTGTAGTTATTTTGCGATATGAGCAATTTTGAGGACTTGTCATTCTATTGATGAGAATTAACAAGTGGAGTTTAGAATGTCAGAGGTGTAATTTTAAACTTGACAAGAATTAGTTTGCGATAGGAGCAATTTTGAAGACTTGTGACTCTATGCAAGGGAGAGACAAGTGAAGTTCGTACTCGCTAGGGAGTATCAAAACTTTCCATTGTTAGAGGTGTAGTATTAAACTTAACAATGATTGAGTCAGTGGACCTATCACTCTTCGGAAGAGAATTAGTAGGGAACTTTGGTTGAAAATAAAATGAATTGTCAGAGGTGTAATATTAACGTGACAATCATTGATTTTCTAGGGACATGGGTGGTTCGCCGTCAGCGGAGATTTTAAATGAGTTTCGTTGTCAGAGATTTAATATTAACTTGACTGAATCTGCTGGGGATCGGGAGATCTGGCTTATCAGAGGTTTACTGTTAACGTGACAAGTTCTAGCTCATTTCGTTGAGGAAATGAACCCAGGTATTTTTATGGCCTTACCATTCTATAGGTGAGAATTGGTAGGAGATTTTGGAGGAGAGGATGTGACCAAGTTCCTTAGGATTTTTAGCAAATCCTCAACTATCAACGGATTTGGTGTGCCTTTACCAACTACCGTTTGAGGTGGGCTAGCCATACTATTCTCCTCAGCATGATGAGTTGTCGAAGATTTATGTTAGACTTAAAAGCCAACATTTTCCTCTATCTTTAGTCGTCGGAGGCGTCGAATGCCCATAGGTACACTAGAGAAGAGTAACAAGGCTAAAACAGAATTATTGCATTTTATTTCTTCTTTAATGTTTACATCATGCATCATGATGTACCTGATCAGAAGAAGAATGCTATCAAGGATAGTATTTCTTCAAGAATTTGCCATTGATTGGCATCATGAGCATACATTGTCTTGGATTATAAGGCGATATGCTCCATTTAGGTAGACTGACTCCACTACAAATGGTCCTTCCCATTTGGGCTGAAATTTTTCTTTGGTCTTATGCGTCATGACCATAGATCTTCTGACGACTAAGACTAGGTCACCTTTCTTAAAAGTCCGCTCCTTGACTTTCTTGTTATAGGCTCTGGTAATTCGATCTTGATAGAGCTCGATTTGCTGTTGAGCTTGCAGGCGTTTATCATCCAAAGCCTCCAGCTCTTGGAGTCACAGTCGATGCTTCTCCTGATTTGTCATCTCTACTGTCAAGGCGACACGTAGAGATGTGATCTAGATTTCTAATGGGAGTGCAGCTTCACACCTATATACCAAAGAAAATGATGTAGCTTTTGTCGGGGTTCGAACTGTCATGCGATAAGCCTATAAGCATTCACCTAATTTGTCATCCCAGTCATATTGGCTTTTCGAGAAGAATTTCTTGAGAAGTTTTTCAATAGTCTTGTTGAAATCTTCTGCAAAACCGTTAGTGGCTGGATAATATGCTATTGAAGATACACTCTGGATTCTGAACTTGTTGTAGAACCTTTGAAAGGCTTAGCTGATGAACTGGGGCCCATTATCATGGACAATCCGTCGTGGCACACTAATTAGTCTCTAAAATTAAATATTTCATACTACATCTTCACATTCATTTAATATTAAATTCTGTTAATAATACCTCTCTTGCATGTTTCTAAGTCTATGGTATGAAATGAAGAAGAAGACCCAAAATCACCATTTAATTGGTGATTAAAAGCCTATAAAGATAGCCATTGACTTTGGAGGGTGAATCTGTCAATACCAGGCGCTCATATCCTGAAACCAAAACATACAACAGATAGGGGGCGAAGTGGTAGCGCGTGGCAGGCGGCGCGGCGCGTGTTGCCACACTATGGCCATGGAAACGCGGCTCTTGTGTGGAACCGAGCGCCAAGATTTGACGCGCGGCTCCGTACAGTCCCTCTAGTGCCCCTTTTCGCCTATATATACCCTGGGATTTCCAGAGCAGGGGAGGAGAAGTTTAGAGGAGTTTTTCTTTAGTTGTAGTGTAATTTTAGAGTAGTTTCTTCTTCTTAGGATAATTTAGGTTAGTTCTTCTTCTTCTTCCTCCTTCATATTTTTCATTTCTTGTAGATCTTGTAATAGGAGAGAGAGTGGTACATGGTTGGAAAAGTAAGAGTGCTTGTAATAGAAGGTGATAATTAATGAAAGGTTCTCTCTTTATCTCTCTTTGTTTTCTTCTCTCTAACTCCTTTTACATGCTTAGCTAATTTTTTCTCATGACAACTAACTACTAACCACTAACTTGTTAACTTCTTACTTGATAATTCACATGAATCTAATAGCCTCTACTTGGCCTTGCTCTTACAAAAGCCATTGATGGCTCATGATGATGGATTCTAAAACTCTAACATCCTAACCTCTAACAAGCTAACATTACCTTACTCTATGCTTACTCTTGTTTAGTTTTGATGGTTTAAGTGTAACTTGCACTTGTTTTGTTGAGTTTGGATGTGAAAGTTTTCATATGGGTCATTCTTTGAAACGCTCTTAAACCAAGGACTAGTGATGGTCAAGGATACATGTGAGGCAACTATCACTAAGAGGTTAGCATAGTTGTGGAGCCATTAGTTGTTAGTACCCATGAATTTTCTTTCTCTTTTTACTTTGTTTTAGATATCATATCTTCTATGTTTCCCACTTCTTCGTATTTCATCGTGCTCTTCTCTTTTCATTCTTTGTTTTCTTTTCTTTTAATTCTTTAAAACGTTAAAGAAACTTTACACATACGTGAACATTTCGGTAAAGCTTTTATCGCTTCCCGTCCCTGTGGATTCGACTCGTTTAGCCTCTATGCTATAACGGAAGAATCGAGGAAGCCAAAACACGCACTTTTAATTCTTGATTTCAAACCATACACTTTTTGTGCGCGGTTTCCCCTGATCAAATTTTGGCGCCGTTGCCGGGGATGGGAACGGTTTGATTTCACATTTTTGTTAACTTTTCTTCTTTGTTTATTTGTGTATAGGTACAATTTTTAGCATTGCAGAAAGTCCACACTTTCTTTTGTGTGGTTGGGTAAATTCTTGTATGTTATTATATTCTGTTGCTAGTTTATGCTACCTGTGCACTATAATAACTTAAGAACTAAAATACGAAAATTGAATGCTTTAAAACGGTTTAGACATTTGCATCTAGACACGTGTCGATTTCAATTCTAATATACTGTATTTTATTCTTGTGTTGTTGTGATCTTGACGGAGATGTATATATTGCATTGTATATAGTTAGGACAAACACGTGGGTGATTTACTCTCTTTGTGTGTTTCATTCTTATCTATATTGCACACTTGCACGAATTAAACTTAAGGGCAAAACCTAACACAACATAAGGTGGGGAAGTCATTACCCTCCCTTAGCCCAAAAATCACCTCCCCACTTACACAACCTAAACCTTAATAAAAAATGGCTAGACGTTGGCCCCTAGGGACATCTCAGATTCATTTAGAAGATTGACCTCAGGGGAAAGTTATTAGAGTTTGACTCTTGTCAAATGGTGTCTAAGGTTGGGGATTGAGAGGCGAAACCTCGAAGAACAGTGGTTCGGCATAATTAGGCTCGTTGCTCTGGTACGGATACCTCCCACTGATCTTGCCCCTACCTGGCCAATTAACTTGTGGTCAGATTCTGACAATGTATCCCCCGTGGACAGTCTAACCAGTTAGGAGTCGTTTAGGTCTAAGTTAACCCTAGCATAGGCTTGTTTTCTTTTTCTTTTTCTTTGTTTGTTTGTTTGTTTGTTTTCTTTTTTTTTTGTTGTAAATTGTGATATGGATTTCAACAACAACAATTTTTTCAATCCTAATATGAATCCATATTTCACCCCGACCTCATTTGACTCTGATAATTTCAACCCAGATATGTACAACATGAACCAATCATATAGACCGGATTGGGATTATTCGACTCAATATAACCCATACCCCTAATCTTATGACCATAATTTTTAAAATAATTTCAACTCTTCACAGAGACAATGGGGATTCACCTCCCCTGAGTTAAATTTTCAACCACTCTGTCCACAATTTTCATTCCCCAATTTGGATTCATATCCTCCTTTTCCTGTCCACCAACTGAAGAAAAATATAATTTGAAAAGGAGTTTGGAAGCCATGCTTGAGTCCCAACAACAAATTCAAAATTTTCTCAATTCACAATCCTTCCCAAATCAAACTCCATATACTCCTTTTTTAGAACATCTAATTGAAGAAAAATCTGAGTTAGAAAAGCGTTTGGAAGTCTGTTGTGAAATAACGCAACAAATTCAAAATATGTTTGACTCATCATCTCAACCAAATTTCAAGAGTCATGCTCATCTTTTCCAGTCGCACCAATTTAAAATGAACAAACCATCAGTCCTAGACTTGAGTATGGAGCTCTTGCATAAGTCTGAGCAACAAAATCTATATCTGATAGACTCATAATCTTACCACCATTTTCAAAATCAACTTCCATACTCACCTTTTCAAAAGAATCAATTGTAAAGAGTATGGAAGACATGATTCAGACTCAAAATTTTGTTACCCAGCCTATTAGTAGGTTAGATTCTATTATGAATGAATTGATCAATGAGAGCGAGAAACGTCTTTCTTGTCAACCTTTGACCAATCTTTATATCCTTAACTCTATCGATTGGTCTCAAGAATCATGTTATTTTAGAAACCAAGACTCAATTTCAGAATGCACATTTGAACTTAACCAAACTCCAAGTGATGAATGTCGCCTTGACATTCTGGCAAGTTATCCTTTCCTAAAATTGAAATTGAATATGAATGTGATCCTGAACCTCATGTTAGTGATTTCATTTCACTTTTGATTAATAATGACTCCGTATCTTTACCAGAACTTTTTCTCTATTTCAGAGTCAACATTGAATCCTGTATCAATACACTATGAAATTGAATCACCAATATCTTCTGATCACACTTTATTGATAGGAAAAATGTGTGAACATCAATTCTTTAATTTGGACCCTATTTTTGAACCAATTTCAACTCTTACTGTTAAATTTTGACTTGATCTGAGTCAAATTTTCGAGTCGGTATCGGTTTTTGTTTATGTTCCATTGAGTCCAAATCTATCATCTCTCAAAATCACACTTTATTGTTGGACATGGATGTTGAACAAAATGACTCAGTAATTATTTTTGAAAATTGAAAATTGGATAGGGGTAATTTTTTTAAAAGATCATACAGTTCTCTAACATTTTACTAGTCATATTAGAGAGGTCACTGGTGGGTTCCTACAAGATCTACAATTTATGAATTGGGACGCATTTCGAGAACCAATTAGACCACCACCAAAGCCACCACCATGAGGTAATTTTCTTTCCCTTCCCATTTATTTCATATATATACACATTCACGATGCATTGAGGACAGTGCATGAGATAAGCGTGGAGGGTTTACTAACGTAGGTTGTTTTAAATTTTCTTTCTTTTACACTTCTTTTTAGGAACTTTTTAAAATTTTCTATTATATAAAAACTTTTTTCTTTCTTAAAACTTTTCTTTCCTTTTTACAAAACTTTTTGAAATAAGATAAATAGTTTTGTTTTTTTTTAAGAAAATTGAGATTATCTAGGAATTAGGAAAACCTAAAATTATGAATTTTAAACCGAGTCAAAATAATAGATCTTGTTTAAATTTTAGGATAAGAAAGTAAGATTGGAAAGAAAATTTGACCTTAAATTTTTTGCCTTAGATTTATGCACTTCACACTTACACAATTTTTTGGGATTGAAACAAAGACTGAAAAATGCCATAAAAAATATAAAAAAATGAAATGATGATAATAAAAACCACTTATTGAAGTTGGGTAGTTATGCCTCAGGAAGCATGATTAATTCACGCCTAAAATGGTGGACAAAAATAAAATAATCTCCTTTAGCTTTGTGGCCTTGTTTACTTGAGTCCTTAAGTCCGAGGGATATTTCTTATCTGATACCCTAAAACTATCTGATTTGGGAGTCACCGGCTAAAGGCTCACCCCACCCTGATAAGAAAGCCTAAGAAAATTAAGAAAAGAAAAAATAAATATATATAAATAAATGACATGAAAGTTAGAGTGGATATTCAAAAAATCTTCACCATTCATAAAGCGCATATGTTCTAAGAGTTTTATGAAAGATCAAAGAATTGACTAAATTTTAAATTCTTACATTTAATTTATAACAAGATTTTGCATTTCGACTTAGTTTAAGGAAGAATAATTTCCAGTTAACCTATGACCTTGGATCACTTATATTTCCACAAAAATACTTCAACACATTGCTCTATTTCAAAATACGTTTTCAAAATACTGATATTTGATTTCTTTTGTTATGGATTTTCTGGGTGTAATCCGCTGAAAATCCTCAGGAGACAAAACTCTTCCTCTTGGGGAGACCTAGAGGTTTAACGGCTTGTGCACATGCTCAGTGCAATTGCGTCACCTGCGAAAGTGGTGTAATAATCTTCTCAGTAAGTTTTTCTGTTTGCTCAGGATAAGCAAAAGATAAGTGGTAAATGACATGATGTTTAACGAACTTGATCACATCAGATGTCTTTACCTCCCTCAAGGGAATAGCTTCGGCCCATTTAGAGAAGTAATCGGTTATGGCTCGGATGAACCGATGTCCTTCGGATGAAGGTGGGCTTATGGGGCTAACCACGTCCATTCCCCACATCTCAAATGGCCAGGAAGAACATGTAGGATGGGGTGGAGAAGTCCTGATGCCTGGTGGATGAAGTCATCATGGACCTGACAGGCATGACATTGCTTGGCGTAAGCGATGGCGTCAATGATCATCTTTGGCCAATAATACCCCAGTCTTCGGAGTAGATCCCCAAGCTTCGGGCCAGGCTGATGAGCTCCACACATGCAGTCATGCGTTTCTTTGAGTACTTCCTGTGCCTCCTTCTGTGACAGGCAGCGAGGAGGATCTCGTCATGCGATCGGCGATATAGTGTTCGTGTGATCGCATTATACTAGAATTTAGAGGCTTTCCTTTCAATGACAGCTGCCTCTTTGGGTCATCAGGAAAGATGCCGTACGATGCGTAGTCAATGTACGGGAATCGCCAGTCCCTAATCTCTGGACCTGTTGAGGTTTCTAACGCTTCTTTAACTTGACGATCTCCTGTTAGCTTTTGGTGATCTTCAAAAGCGAATCTTGGTCAATACAGGTCATGGTTGTAGACGAGTATTTTCTCTACTACTCTGGCTGGAAGAGCCAATGAAGCAGTGAAAGATGCCAATGCATCTGCATGCGCATTTTGATGGTGAGATACATGGTCGATGTAAAAGTTTCTGATCCTCTCGTCCATGTAAATAGTTGCATTATAATAGGCACTAAGTCTTCATGTCTGACTTCGTACTCCCTGCAAATTTGGTTAACGATGAGTTTAGAGTCATGATTAGTCCCTAATTTCATACAACATCTTCACACTTATTTAATATTAAATTCTGCTAATAATACCTCTCTTGCATGTTTCTAGGTCCATAGCATGAAATGAAGAAGAAGACCCAAAATCACCATTTAATTGGTGATTAAAAGGCGATAGCCATTGACTTTGGAGAGTGGTTTCGTCAAAAACCAGGGGCCAAAATCCAGAAACCAGAACATCCAGCCGACAGGGGGACAAGAGAGGACTGCGCAGCAGGCGGTGGCCGCGTACGCGGCCACCCTATGGCTGTGAAAATGTGGCCATAGACGCGTTTTCGTGGCTCCCTTGTGAAGCCGCGCACCAAGATTTGACGCGTGGCTCCGTACGTGTACCTGATATTCCAGTTTGCCTATAAATACCCTGGGGTTTTCTAGAGCCCATAAGGGGAGTTTTAAAGTAGTTTTTAGGTTAGTTTTAGGTTTTTTTCTTTCCATGTTGTACTTTAGGGCAGTTTAGTTTAATTCTTCTTCTTCTTGCTCCCTTGTATTTTTCATTTCTTGTAGATCTTGTAATAGGAGAGATAGTGATACATATTTGGAATGCAAGAGTGCTTGTAATAGAAGGTGACAAGTTATGAAAGGTTCTCTCTTTACCTCTCTTTGTTTTCTTCTCTCTAACTCCTTTTACATGTTTAGTTATCTTTTCTCTCATGGCAACTAACCGCTAACTTTTTATTTGATAATTCACATGAATCTAATAGCCTCTACTTGGCCTTGCTCTTGCAAGAGCCATTGATGGCTCATGATGATGGATCTAACACTCAACATCCTAACTCTCTAACAAGTTAACATGACTTTACTCCATGCTTACTCTTGTTTAGTTTTGATGGTTTAAGTTAGCTTGCACTTGTTTTGTTGAGCTTGGATGTGAAAGTTATCGTATGGGTCATGCTTTGAAATACTCTTAACCCAATGACTAGTGATGGCCAATGATACATATGAGGCAAGTATCACTAAGAGGTTAGCGTGTTGGTGGAGTCATTAGTAGTTAGTAGCCATGAGTTTTCTTTCTTTTTCACTTTGTTTTAGAAATAATACAAAAATTCAAAAGCCATTCTTCTATGTTTCTCACTTCTTTGTTTTCACTGTACTTCTCTTTTTTCATTCTTTGTTTCCTTTCTTTTCATTCTTTAAAACATAGAAGAACTTTTAACACACACGTGAATCAACCGGTAAAGTTTCTATCGCCTCCCTCCTTGTGGATTTAACTCGTTTTAGCCTCTATACTATAACGGAAATATCGAGGAAGCGAAAGCACACACATTTTAATCTTGATTTCAAACATACACTTTTTGTGTGCGATTTTCCCTCGATCAAATTTTAGTGCTGTTGCCGGGGATGGGAATGGTTTGAGTTCACATTTTTGTTAATTTTCTTCTTTATTTTTGGAGTGCAGGTTAAAGTTTTAGCATTGCAGAAGTCCACACTTACTTTTGTGTGGTTGGGTAAATTCTTGTATATTCTTATATTCTGCTGCTAGTTTTTGTTTATATTACTTTCACTGTAATAATTTTAAGAATTAAAATACGGTAATTGGATGTTTTAAAATGGTTTAGACATTTGCATCAAGGCACGTGTCAATTTCAATTCTGATATACTGTATTTTATTCTTGTGTTGTTGTGATCTTGACGAAGTTGTACATATTGCATTGCATATAGTTAGGACAAACACTTCAGTGATTTACTTACTTTTTTGTGTTCATTCTTATCTATATTGCACACTTGCACAAATTTAACTTAAGGGCAAAACCCAATACAACATAAGGTAGGGAAGTCATTACCCTCCCTTAGCCGAAAAATCACCTCCCCACTTACACAACCCAAGCCTAATAAAACTTGTTAGACGTTGGCCCTAGAGACATCTCAGACTCATTTAGGAGATTGCCTAAGGGAAAAGTTGTTAGAAATTGACTCTTTCAAAATCTGTGTCTAAGGTTGGAGATTGAGAGGCGAAACGTCGAAGAACAGTGGTTTGGTATAATTTAGCTTGTTGTTCCAGCACGGATACCTCCCACTGATCTTGCCCCTACTAGCCGATTAACTCGTGGTCAGATTCCGACAATATACCCCCCGTGGACAGTCTAACCAGTTAGGAGTCGTCTAGGTCTAAGTCAACCCTAGCATAGGCTTGTTTTTCTTTTTCTTTTTCTTTCTTTGTTTATTTGTTTGTTTTCTTCTCTTTTTGTAAATTGGAAATGGATTTTAACAACAACAATTCTTTCCATCATAATATGAATCCATATTTCACCACGACCTCATTTGACTCGGATAACTCTGACCCGGCTATGTACAATATGAACTAACCATATATGCCGAGTTGGGATTATCCGACTCAAGATGACCCATATTCCCAATCATATGACTATATTTTCAAAATAACTTTCATTCTTCACAGAGTTCATGGGGATTCA